>JAABKJ010000358.1:0-51598 GCA_011634705.1 Andricus grossulariae | reverse complement strand
TCCAAGAGCGCCGATGATCAGGACGATTAGCTTAACAGAATATTCCGGGTATAACCGTCGCAACTCCCTTATAAGGTATTTATACCTATACTAATTTTATATATATATAAGTCAAAGCGTTGTATTTCTTTCTACGCTTTGAAGTCTTGATTCGAATTTCTGATAGAGATTCTACATATAGGACAAAATGAATCGCGTATCGAGAAAGTAATGGTCATTTCAGTTTGGCTATATAGGTAGTTCAATAGTTATATCTATGTATATGGAAGCACTTTGCCTCTGTGAATAGAGTTATGATGTCCATTCAAATTCTCCTTCTGTAACGTTTGTAGGAATCTCTCTTTGAAGTGATACATCACTACTTTACTAAATGAAGAGTAACTGTTTCTGAAGCTTCCTCTATCTACTCTATAATCGGTAATATTTTACATTGTTCTATTCTCAAACTCAGTTTGCAATACCACCATAAGCTTACATTAAAAAAAGGACACCTTTCAAGGAAAATATTTCATATATTTAACAGAGAACCCGTTCGCTGATTCAATAAAAGAACCTCAAGAGAGTAGATTTTATTCAAAAATTTTGAAATGAAAAATATCCAAGGGTATTTACATTCCTCCATAAACAGAGCTTTCATTTCACACAACGAAGCATAGGAACTTGGAGAATTTCATAAATGTTTACGTCATGTTGTGCGGAATATGGAAAGCAGTTATTTGATATTCTCTCGTTAAACAGAGATAATGTGTGGTAAACAATAATCAATATATTTTAAATACATTTTAATAATATTTTGCTGAAATTTTCGGCATCTTACTTGAACAAAAGAATAATTCTATTAACTTATTCTAAAATATTTTTGTCTGTTTCTTTAGCAAAAATTCTTTTCTAAGATTTTATTATTGTGTATCAAATTTATTAACAAAGAATTTTTCTTAAAACTTCTTTCACTTTCCTAAGACTGGTTTTTCAATGAAGAATGAAGCATAAAGTCGGTTTACATCCGCTTGTTCTACCAGAAGTTGTTCACCTCGTGCAATTAATCTTTCGGAATTTTCCAGACAGTGGTGGTAGGAAAATAGCAAGTCAGTGAATTAAGTTTCTCATTCGCGTCGTATACCTTAAAGCTGAATACACAGTTCCACCTTTTGTTTCTCAGGAAACAGCTTTTCGTCTGCTTGTTCAAGCAACAAAGGTGTCACAATATAACACCTATAGCATGTTCAGAAGCAAGGAATTAAGGAAAAAGCGCAAACTTTCTTGAAAAGTCTTTCCCGAAAGGTCTAGCCATCTGAAAAAACTGCGGCTTATTGCTCTCTGAGTCAGAAACTTCCTCCGTAATATAAATTAATAGGAGAAGCTAACAGAAATAGTGGAAAAGTGAATCATGAGAGGAAACTGACACCAAGCATCTCGCCAAATATAATTAGGAATTGTGTTCTCTGTCACGGAGATATATGTACCGCTAAATTATCAGAATTTTTCTGAACTGATAATAAATTTCGACGCATTAATCATAAGTTCTTTATTGAATTACTGAAATGAAATTTTTTATCTGAAATTTCAGAATCTAAGTTGATTTAAAGTCATTGGGGAGAATGACTCTTACGTAAGGTTTAAGTTTAAGATTGGAAAAATCGATTCAAGGATAGAAACACATAAGACTAATGAAAATCAGCTATGAAGTAGGTGTGGAGTAGGTTCAGTAAAACTTTATCAATTTAGGTTTATAAGTTACTTCTCCAGTGGAACAGAGGCTGCATAGTCAGACGTCGCGTCGTATGTCTAGTATGTATCACAGAGTATTCAATTACCTCTTGAAATATCAATCCTTTCAATGGAATTTTGTTTGCTTCAATTAAATAGCTCCTGTCTGAAATATTCCACTGACTTCATTGAAACGATTTAGTAAATCGATAATAATAAATTGGGCTGCGTTAAGGATGTTCTAGGTGTACAATTAAGTTCAAAATTACTTAATCTTTAACTTAATTTATAAAAGTGGCAAAAAAGGCATATTTATTATTGCAAAAATTTATAGAAGAGAAACATAAGCCTGAATAATACATAAGTTGTGCTTATACTTGTTTATTCAAATGTAGTTATTTAAAGATTAAGGTTTGTTCTTCCGCTTTAGACAAAAGTAGTTTTCATTCAATTTTAATTTACAAACTCCCATTCTATGCCTCGAAAGTTCTTTAGAATTTTATTCGTTACGTTTTGATGGGAATTATTTCATTTAGAAATCATGGGTAAAATAATTTTTAGTTAGTCATTTTTTTGAAATGAACAATTTCCTAAATGATATTTAATGAAAACGCGTTGAATAACCTTGTAAAGAACTTTTGAAGGAATAGAATGAGCTTTTATAAATTGAAATCAAATGACCATTAGGATTGTCGCCTAAAGCATAAGAAAAAACACAAATATACAAATAACTACATTACAATAAACAATTGTGACCACAAGTATTTTTTTGTTATTGACGCTTAGGTTTCTCTCATAAAATTTTTGTAATAATTAAAGGACCTGTTTTTTGTAAATTGTATAATTCAATACACCTTATCTCTTTTGTCACTCTCTTTGTGCAACATTTTCAAAAATCATTATTTTTTGGATAACAAATTTTGAAAATTGAAAAGTTCAAATCTATTAAAATCTGCAAAATAAAACGGTTTTTAATTTGCAGTACTTGAAATAAAAAAATGTCAGAAAAAAACCTTCAAAATAAACCATTTAATACTGATGTATCAATAGCCGAAATCGAACAATTTCACTGTTTTATAAATCAATCTTGAAGTCTGCGAAATTCAAAAATTCTAAACAAAAAGCACTTAAAACTGTGCATGTTTTTAAACTTTTAGCTTTTCAACTTAAAAAATGAGGAATAAAGAAATTGACTTTCAAGTCAATGCCATACAATTTTAAAAAAGGATAATTTTGTGGCTTTAAATTGTCAAGTTTAAATTTGTAATCATGTAGCAATCTTGTTTTTTATTTTAATACACTGGTAAGCAGCAAGTAAAAATTGCTTAATGAAATTGAAAATGATGTTCAGCTTGTCAAAACCAGAAATAAGGCACTGTTATAAATGGTGATAAAATTAGGGATTTAGAAAGAGTCCTCATTTTATCAGGACCAATGAAGTTTTTAGGATAATATGGGGTAGAAACTATAATAATTTTAACAAAAACCATTTTTTTATACAATTGTATTACTAACTTAAGAGTAAGTATAAAATAAGGAACAAATAGGGTCATTCAGTTTAACAAGCCAATAAGCGTTATTCTTACGAGTTGCCACGAATGGCACAATAAATATTTTTTATGACTCAATTATTGATTTTTATTCCTAATATTCCAATGTCGTTTACTGGAACGAATACCATTTATATTGCGAAGGAAACTGAGCTGCGTACTAAAAAATGGTATAGTTAAGATATATAATAAATGGAATGTGAAATTACATTTTATTGCCAATTTTAATATAGTTATTACGATTTGCAACCAGTTGAGTTAATGCAATTTCTACGAAACACACAATGTGGTGTAAAGCAATTAATTTTGTACGTGCAAATGCATAATATTTCGGGATAGCATTGCTATAGAGGACATGGCGTAAAATCCAAATGGTTAGATATTTAGTGCTTTTCACCCATATGCACAATAGAATTTCAATTCCATGTCTCCATGAAGCTCGCCCGTTTCATGTGTTCGCGTATCTGTAAAGTGGAACACGCCTTGGGTTAGTTGGTGCAATTTAAAAGTGATTAGTTTTTATATCTTAAATTTTCTTTGTTCTAATAATAATAATCTACAAGCGGAAAATTTATTTGACAAAGTATTATTATTACACATAATAATCTACAAATTCATTCATTTAGTTTTTCCACATTGAAGCTCATGTTTCCGCTCGCTTTTTGTGTTTTTTATGCAACACAAAGTTGTTCGCCTTATCTGGAAATGGGTATATATCTAGAACCTTTCACTTTCATGTTCCTCAAAGATATCCAAGTAATTTTAGTAAATTGAAAAGAAATTTTTGTTTCGAGGTATCTATTATAGTATGAATAAGGTATACTGTCAAAGTGGTTTTACATAGATTAATACACTAGATCAAGAACAATTTATGTTTGTCGTGCGGTCTGGGAGACCGCACGATACTTCTGATATGTGGATTTCCCCCACCACTGGTGTAAAACATTATTGATAATAAAAGATGATAAAATTGACTAATTTCTTACTTATTCCAATGCCACTTCATATGCTTGTATAAGTTAGATAACCAAAAATTATTTACTTATTTATTTAGATATAAATATATACAGCGGTCTGTGAGACCTTAGGTCCTTGTTAGTGCAAAAATGAAATCACGTCCATACTTAAAAGTTCAATGCCTATAGAAAATATAAATTCAAATAATAATGAAGGGGTAGGAGCCAGCCTAAACTATTTTATTTCCAAAATTTAAAACGACCGTCACAACCAGAATACTCCTTGAAATATAATAATTTAAATTTTGGGAAAAGTTTATGAATACTTTCTCATGTTTCTTATTTAGAATCTTGTGACTGTGCTTACCAAACAAACAAGTATATACTCATTTATATGAAAAAATCTTTTCTCCGTAATGGTCGACCGTTATGAAAATTAATAAAACAAATATTCAACGTGAAGTTGGTAATTTACAATTCTCGAGTGTCGCCACAGAAGAAAACTATCATATATTCTTAGTTATAAATCCAAATAATAGTATGGAACTTAGCTTTTTTAAACAATGAATCCTAGTACAAACAAATCGATCCTACCGAGGAAAAAGCAAAAGAGAAAATAAAAACCAAACCTTACTTCTAAGCGTAATGAATGATTGGCACAACATTTCTTGCAAGTAATTACCCAATAATAAATTTCTTTTCAGAATTTCATTTTCATTTGAAAATATTCTTTTACCGACAGTAAAATGTTTTTAAATAAAAATGAAATCCAAAGATCGTTTTCTTTTGCATGATTGAATATTTTTAAATAATTAATGTCTATTTGAAGACAGTAGTTTTTGTCTTTCCAATTATAGAATATCAAAAATAAGTTCCTTTAGCTAATATAGTACAGTGTGTAATGTTATCTCTACAAACCTTGTATATTTTATTTATTAATTGAAAGGTGACAGGTTCCAGACATATGCCTTAATGTAAGCATGCTTATATTTCTAAATTTGGTATGGAACTGTCCAATTTTTAACGTTTCAAGTTTACAATTCTTTAATTTTGAAAGTTCCCAAGCAGAAAGCTTATAATTTGCAATGTTTTTAGTATAATTAAACTTTAAAGGTTTACAATTTTAGTTCGAAGAATTTGTAATTAAACAATTTTGAATCAAATGCCTTCAGAATGAATTCAAAACAATGAAGAATTAAGACAATAATTTCTCAAATTTAGAACAATGCCTTGAAAATTAAATAACTTTTATTTAAAAATGTTGCAACATATCGAACATTTCTAACTCAATGAAAAAAAAATCATATAGAGCAAATATGTTTTGTATTTTTAATTTAATTTTTTTTCAATGTCATGTCTTAAAATTACCCGATTTTTATTTCAAGATTTGAAAAAGTAAATCATGTTAAATTAAAAAATATTTCATTGAAAAATGTTAAGAATAAATAATAATTCTGAATAAAGTGTTAAAAAGAAATGATTTAAAATTAAAAAGTGAAAAATTGTATTGTTTAAAATCAAAATAGATAAAAATTGATCTGTATGAAACTGATACATCAGTAATTAAAGAATTCCTTCAATTCTAAATAGTTACCATTTTAGAGTTGTAAATTTTCATGTTGAACGCTAAATTTTCAAATAAGATTGAAATGGTTGAATTTTCAAAAGTTTGACTAACAATTTGAAAAGTTTCAAGTTTTAAACGATTTAAATTCAATTAAATCAATTAAAATTTTGAAGGGTTTGAGGATAAAAAAGTTTTAATATCACAATTTTTGGTGACTAAAAATGTTTCCAGTTTTAAATGAAGTTGGAATTCGTTTAATTTTCAATGTTGGGTGGTAGATTTTTTTCATTTTTAATGTCTCTTATTTAAAACAACTTTTCATTCAGAACGTATTTCTAGAATAATTCAACTTCTAGGGCTTGTAATTGAAATTTTTTACATTTTGTGCGGTAAAAAGGAGGGTGAATTTCTAGATATCTTAGAAAAATTTGTCTCAACCATTTCGATTTTCAAATTATTTAATTTTCAAAATTCTTACCTGAAAATATTCGATTTTTAACGTTTTACAATTATCCTGTATTCGCAATTTTAATCTGAAATCATTCGATTTCTAGATTCTTCAATTCAAAATCAAACTGTTCATTTTTTAAAGCTTTGAATTAAAAATAACAATTTCAATTTCTTTGAATTTTAAATGATCCAATTTTCAAAATTCTTTTCTAGAAGTATTTAATTTTTAACTTTTTTAAATTGCCTTATTTTCCACAGTTTAATTTGAAATCCTTCAAATTCCGGATACCTTAATTCAAAATTAAGTTATTCAATTTTGAACGCGTTGAATGAGAAGTGATACAATAATTTCAACTCCTTTCTAAAGAAATTATTACATTTTCAACATTTCAGTCAAATTTTTCATTTTTGAGAGCTTTTGTTTCAAAACTCCTCAATTTCAAACACTTCGAATTTCAAATTATGCAATATTGAACGCTTTCATTTTATTTTTTTAATTTTAGAAGCTTATAGAATTCAGAAAAGTTTCGCTTCGAATGACTTGAATTGTATTTTAGTCGCTTTGACCGGAAAATCATCCAGAATTTCATTTTTTATTTTTAGTGGCCTCACTGAAATATTGCCTTATTTATAATTTGACCATATAAAAAACTTGTCGCCTGCGAATATTTTTTAATATTAATTTTGTAAAATAAAGCAATAAAAAAATATAATTCCAAACCGCCTGTCGTACATCATAAAAGAGGTAAATAATAAAATGTACTAGAATCATTTTCCAACTCTACCTTATCCCACTGAATCTCTCGAGGTACAAAATATAAGAATTTTCAATATGTGGATTCTTTCGTATTATGTTTCTGCTTATGCATTTAAATAGCATCTTTATTCAATATACTAGAGTTTACTCTCATTTTTCGTTTGGAATATTTTACATCTTATACAAGACATCTTGTGCCATTGTTTAACATTGTGTAAAAGTGCTCTTAAAAAAATTGCAGATCAAGGCAAAAGCAGCCGGCCTCCTTCTAGTTATTCTGACCTCTTTATTAATCTGGTGTCTTCTGAGTGACGTGATAAGATTGCTATATATAGCTCAGTACGTGAAATTTGAAAGAAATTCTCCCTGGACCTAAAATAAAATACAAAACATACAAAAACAATATTGTAACAGATTAAAAATGCCCAAAATGCTTCCAAAAGAGTGAAAATAGGGTGATTTTTTACGAAAATAGTGGAATAATAGAGGAATACATTTATTCAAATGAAATTAATTTATACGTACCATATTGAATTCAATATAAAATGCTTAAGATTTTAAGTCTTATTATATTGCATTTTGAACAAAGTCGTTGAATTTTGAAACAAATAAGGTTATTTTTCTACAAAACAAGATAAATTTTCAAGGAAAGAGTTGAGTTATCAAGCAATAAATCTGAATGTTTTAGAGTGCAGATGAATTTTAAACCCAAAGAGGTAAATTTTCAACCAAGAAAGATAATTTTTAAACGAAATAGTTGAATCTTCAACAAACGAATAATTTTAGAACAAACAGTTGCATTTACAAGAAAACAGTTGAACTTTCTAACAAAAGAGATAAACTTTTGATCAAATAGTTGAATTTTTAACCAAATGTTTGAATTTTCAAACAAAAAAGAATTAAATTTGACCACAACCAGTTGCCAAAAGACCAATTTGTTAAAAGATAGTTGAATTTTCAACCAAGTTGTTGAACTTTTAGTCCAAAAGGATTAATCCTCATTAATTCTCAACGAAAAATACAATAGTTGATATTTCGAAAAAAAAACAAAATTTAGCATAGATTTTAGCATAAACAGTCGAATTTAACCAAAAATTTGAATTTTCAACAAAAAATGTAATTGTTGATGATTTAGCCATGACAATTTTTTATTTGAAATAAAAAACAGTTAAATTCAACCAAAAGAGACGGATTTTCAACAAATTAGTTGAATTCTGAGCTGAAAAAAAATTATTTTCAACCAAGCTTTTACACTTTCAACCAAAAAGAGATCAAATTTAAAAAAAATAGATGAATTTCTCAATCAAATAGACGATTTTTCAACAGAAGTGTTAAATTTTCAACCAAATATTTGAATTTTTCACCAAAACAATAGAATTTTCAACTCAAAAAGATTGATTGTTGGCAAGACAGTTCAACTACTAAGTCAAACATTTGAATTATAAACTAAAAACGATCAATTTTAGAACAAAAACAGAATAATTAAAACTGCATTAAAAAACGGGGTTTAAACAAAAAAAAAGGAAATTTAACAAAATAGTTGAACTTTAAACCTGACAGTTGAACTTTCGACCCACAAAGATACATTTTCAATGAAGAAGTCGAACTTTCAACAAGAAACAAATTAATAATCATCCAAACAGTGACATTTACTACCAAATAGGTAAACTTTCAAGCAAAAGGGACGAATTTTCAACAAAATAATTAAATTTTCAACCAAAAAGTTGAATACTTATCATAATAGTTGAATTTTCAACAAAATACTTTTTTTTTCGACAAAATAGTTGGATTTTCAACCACATAGTTGAACTTCTGACCTACAATAAAGAATTTTCAAATCTTAATTTTCAATTTTCATTTGCAACTAAATAGTTGAGCTTTCAAGCAAAAGAGACGAATTTTCAAAAAAAAAAAAGAATTTTCCAACAAAGTAATTCAAATTTCAACCAAGTAGTTGAATTTCTAATCCAGAAGATTAATTATTTACCAAAAAGACAAATTTACAACAAAGCATATACATTTTTAAACAAATGGTTGAATTTTCAACTGAAAACTATAATTTTTCAACCAATAATGAAATAGTTACATTTTCAGTTAGAAATGTTAATTTTCAACAAAAAAAAGCGATTTTTCGACAAAATAGTAAAATTGTTAACCAACGAATGGATCTTTAAACGATAAAATGAATTTTTAACCAAGTAGTTTAACTTTCAACCAATTAATTGAATTAATAATAATTTTATAAATAATAATAATAAATAATTTTCAACTAAAAACTATGCATTCAACTAAATAGTTGAATTTTTAACCAAAAAGATTGATATTCTACCAAAAAAGAAGAATTTTCGACAAAATATACAAATTTACAACCAAATAGTTGAATTTTTAACTGAAAAAGATAATTTTTCAATCAAAAATTGAATAGGTAAATTTTCAGTAAAAAAAATTAATTTTTAGCAACAAAAAAACGAATTTTCAAGAAAATAGTTCAACGTTCAACCAAAAAAAATTATTTTTTAGCAAAGTTTTAAATCAACTAATTGAGTTTTCAACCAAAAAAGATGAATTTCCAATGAAAAATTTAATAGTTGAATTTTCAACCCAAAATTGTTTGATTTTCTTATTTGGTTGTATTAATTCAGTTCACATTTAAGCGACAAAACAAGAAAAAGTGTATGTTTATTGAAAACTTTTACTGAGGCAATGTACACGGGTGAGTCAAAAAATGGTATATTTATTTCCGTAATACAATTATCAAAAGATATGTAGATATAAATCGTTTTTCTATTCACTGTTTGTAGAGTTAGTTACGGGTTGAGGTTAGGATTAGGTTTGCATCATTTTAACGTTAAATACTTTAAATATACTGTCACATTTTTGAAAAATATGTGTAAGATATGTTTTTGTTTTATAATACTCTAACTTAACAATACTCTTACTTATAAATAATATATAAAAATTCATTTAATTAAGTGGCCCACCTCGCCCCAGTGCCTGGCTTATCCCGCCCCAGGCATGGGGCGGTATGAGCTAAGCGCACTACTTTTTTATTTTCATTTCTAATTCCGCATATACTTTTTTATTTACTTTTATCTTGGCAAAATTATAATTAAAAATGTTTGTAGAACATATATAATAACTTACTTCCAAGCAATGAATTAGCAGATTTTAAATACTGACGTGAAAAAGACAACTATGCTTATCTCGCCCCACCCTACCCTAACAAAACCTATTATTCCTCCTGAAATTCTCACTCTAGATTTTCCATACATACATTCAGTGAAAAATTCTTCCCATCTGAATATCTCAAAAGGTCTAGAAGAATTTGAGTGGATATAACAAGCAGAGCTGTGAGTTTGAAAAAATTTGCGTTCTCGTTTCAAAAGAATTTCAATCAGTGAGGACTCTCCGTAAATCCATCAATTAAAATGTGTCACGGGGTGAGAGAAGGGTGGATGGGGTGGAATATTAATTTAGACCACTGGAATAACTCATGAACGTTTCATCCGACACATTTTAGTCCCCTACAAAGAAGTTGAATTATCCTTTGTGAGCGATGCGTAAAAATTCTTCCTCAGCTAGCTTTTGTCGAGAAAGGATCTTCTACTGATGAGAATTGTGGAATTGGGTTTTACAGTTACCGCAGAATTATTAGAGTCAGCTTTATTCTTGAACGATGCTCAATTTTCTGAGTAATATATATCTATGCAAATACAATGTAGTGACCATTTATTTCACAGGGTTCATATCTCGCTCAATATAAACGAACACCTAGCTTCTTCATATCCAAGTTGACCCTTTTATTTGGTTCACAATATATCGACTGTGCCTCTATTTATCTTACAGCGTATTGGGCACATTGATCGAAAGGAATGGGATTGGTAGAACTTATGAGAATTGAAACTCTCTAAACATCCAGACATTCTGGAGAGAAGTAAAACTAAAAACATATCCTCTGGAATGAATTAGAGAAATTGTATATTGTCGATATAACAATTTCCATTTCACTCATAAAAATGCGTCCCTAATTCTTGCCACTTATGGTTTAATTTGAGAACAAAAACAAATTATTCTACAAAAGTACTGTCTAATTTATAAATAAAAGCTTTTCAAATTAAGAATCTTGAATTAAATTATAAATGATTCAATAATTATTAAAATATTTATTTTAAACTGAAAGCCATAAATAGAAGTGTTCCAAATCAAATAACTAGAAATGAAAATATGTAAAATTACTTAAAAATTGGATTTTATAATCCTTCAGCTGTAAGGTTTAACATTGAAAGTCTATCTAGATTTCACAATTGAATCGTTTAAAATTAAATAACTTAAAATTGAAAAGGTTAAAAATGGAATAATTGTGGATTGATATATTCAAAATTGCTTGGTTTCAATCCTATAGATATTTTTAAATTGTATATTACAACTTCACAATGAACGCTTTAAAAGTCAACTATTTTTAAATTGAAACGTCAAAGATGGTAGAGTATCAAATTAAAATCGTTCAAAATTGTATTATATATATATATATATATTAATATAAAAGCCTTAATAGAGGCATGTTTTTCACTTTGTTTTGAATTAAATAATTTGCAATCTAGAATGCTAAAGTTATACCGTATCTTCTTAGCCTTCGAAATTCTACGACTAAAATTTCAAGGCTTTCAAAATGTAATAATAAAATTTTTTTCTATTGCGTTTTCAACATGAACGATGCAAAATGAAGAATTCAAAAATAGCCGTGTCTAGGTTCGCTGAAATTCGGTAAGCGCAGAACAAATACATATTTTCGGCGAACCCAGGGAATCTAGAAAGGGAGGCTGAAGAGTAAATTTTTTCATTTCAGTTGTCTATTTATTGCTTGAGCAATTTATAAAGGCCTAAATGCAAATATTGACCGGAAAATGCTATAGATTTTTTAACCTACTGCTAATGGTTTAAACAATTTGTATGTTTTTTCAACAGCAATAACACACACACACAGCAATAAATTGACAACTAAAATGATAAAATTTACTCTTTACATTTATAAATTAGGCTTAAGTATTCAGAAAATACCATAGTATCAATAAAATACCCTTAATTAACGCATTACAAATTATTACACAAATGCATAAAATCTTGTAATTTATTTATTCAGGAGGATCTATGAAAAAATATAAGAAAAAAGTAATAATCAATGGCAATATTCCGCAAAAGCCTTATTGCATAGTGAATGGGGCTTAGGGGGGTTAAAATGAAAAATTAATGATGGATTCGTATTCCTTAAAGAGTTTTCATGCGATCATGAAAGTATTGCCTTTACTTTATTATTTATTTTTACGTTTCGGACGGAATTTACAAAAAATGTGTTTTTTCCCATGTTATTCTTACGGGAAACCTCAGCGGGTGCTTATTATTAGAAAAAACATGTATTTAATTTTGTTGGAAACCTAAAAAATAGAAGGAGGGGTGCAGCAGAAAAATGCAAATTTTATTTTGGCCGATGAAAGGAAAAATTATTTTGACGTGTTCCTATTATTTATCATATTAAATTGTTTGAAATAAGTTATTTTCCCACGTCTCTAATTTGAAATTTATAAAATAGAACCGTTGAAAATTAGTGGCACAAATTCAAAATTAAATAAATGTCAGAATGAAACATACAAAATCAACAATTTGATCACGATGCCCAATAGAAGTTTAATTAATTTTTTGATACAGTACCTTAAAATTAAAACCCAAAAGAACTGAACAATTCCGAAAAAGTATTAAACATTGCACTTTTTAAAATTATCTTTCTAATTCAAACTGTGAAAAATGAACAAATTTGTGCAAATTCATGTTTTAATTATGAAACCATAAAAGAACAAACTCAAAATCGAATTATTAAAAATTTGAAAACGTTATAAATTGAACATAAAAGGAGCCTCAGTGGTTCAGGCGATAGCGCGCCAAGCTTCCGAGTAGGAGGCCTGGAGTTCTACCAGGGCTGTGGTGGTTCGGAACCAACCCTAAACTTTAGATCCCCTTAAAAGAGGCTAGTTACCTCCCCAGGAAGATTTAAAATCTGGAGGTGACTCCATGTCAATGGAAGAATTGCTTAGGGATCATTAGTCGACTTTGAGAAGACTCGGAAAAGAGTTGCGATCTCCTTGCGATGGGGCTCCATGTCGAAGGGTCTATCGCTCGATGGTAGCTGGTCGATTTCGAATAATGAACATACACATACACTTACATGACACACTAGGACAGTGCGCTGAATGTGGGCATCTAACTGATGATCTCAGAAGGCTAGGGAGGCTGCTGGTAGGCAGGGTGGGTGAGGCTCACTTTGCTGTGCAAAGAGGTCCGCGTCATTCACTGTGCCATGGGGTACACCTGGCATCCGAGAGGTATATTTTCAGAACATTGGGTACAACGACATGCACCGAGATCTAACTCGGTGAAGGTGCCCAGATTCGGTGTACTGCCTTGAGAATAAACACGAGTGTGGCACAATTGGCTTTATAGCCTGAATGCCAAGGGAAAATATCAAACTCAATGCCTTTCAATATTTTTTTTATTTGAAAGGATTAAGATTGTACGATTCCAAATTAGAATAATAGCAATCTTGTTTTCTCTTTGTATATTTTTCCTGAAAATAAAAATTATGATATTGCTAATCTGAGTGTACCAAGCTTAGTGGTATCAGAATCAGATCAAAACTATCTACCTTACTCCAAGAAATTCTTGGACAACCCACGCAAGTTGAAGAAACAATTGAATATCTCAAAAAACAAAACTCTACGAACTAAAATATGCAAACAAACAGTAACTTAATTATTTTTACCATTGGATTTAAATGACTCTATGTATAGGTACATAAGCGACTGATCCCTGTAAAGGACTGCTCTTCATTATAAGGGCGATCCAATTACCAAGGTAGGTCATCACCTTAGACGTGAGGCTACTTGCTGAGAGCGTCACGGATGTATCCATGTCAATACTAACGTATCTCTCGGTTGATAAAAATTTATTAATGCATAGATAATATTATTTTTTCGCGTTCTACACTGCTGCTGTATCTACCATTTAATTAAACCTCCTCAATGGTTGTCAAATGGAAATACCCTTGCCTCCTGGCTTCAGTCCGGATAAATCATTCCGAGCTATTGCTTTGGGTACAACAATTACAGAGACTCAAATCAATTCAACGAGAACGCTATCACAAACAAATCTTTGAAGTTGGGAATACTTGCAATAATTGAAATATAGATGCAACATTCAGAGTTGATTGAAGGTCAAAGAAAAGGTTTCCCTTTGTCAAAGAATGTGTATCCTAGGGTGATAGAAAAAAGACAATTTTGGATTTTTTCAAGTCTCACCATCTCATTTTGTGTTATCTAGTAAAAAAAGATTTGTGTAATTATTTGGAATTAAAAACAAAAAGTGATGTGACTATTGACCCACAAAGTACCTAACGGCTAGCCTTGAACAATTTTCTCTGAAAAGAGCTTTTACATCCTCGTTGCTTTCTAATTGTACTTAGATAGCTCAATTTCAAAAAAATTTGTGTAAGCTGATTTTTGAATTTGTTTCTAGTAATTTTTATTTAACAAAAAAGTTGACATTACAAATTTTTGTTAATATATACGATCCTATTTCTTTCGACTACTTAATATTTATGTAAAACATCATATTTGTGAAGAAGCTCCTTACAAATACTATTTAGCAGGTTAAAATATTTAAACAAATTCTTTTGTTTTTATAATTAGAAATTATTGAGTGAAAGTGCTAGATTAACAATATTGGAGACCTTATTTTTCAATTTTTTTTCAGGTTATACGTAAAATCAATGCTTTGTTACCATCTTTCAAAGTACAAAGTAATTGTTAATGTTACAAATGAATTTAATAAACAAATGTATATCTTACATACAAAGTTTGTCTGCAATAAATAATATGTACGATTTTTTAATACCTTATAACAATTGTTGATTCTCTGAATAAATTTGATAAACAAATACAGATTTTCATCAATTTTCAACTGACAGATTTCGTTTTTTCAACGAAATCAATTTTGAAAAAAATTGGGAAACATTCATCCCATATGAGACATTACCAACCAACAGTAACTGTTCGTTTTTATAATATTTTTCATAGATAAATTCTCAACTTGACTACTTGTCAACACAAGGATGTTATTTTTTATTACAAAATCGACTGCCAGTGACTCATAAAGGACCTTATTTATTAGAAGACTTTTTCAGAACTATAATTTTTTATTTTACAAATAATTTTATAAAGAAATTCACAACTTGACTAATTTTCAACCAATGGATGTAGTTTTTTTTATGAAATCGACTGCCAATAATACAGAAAGAACACTATTTATTGGGAAACTTTGCCATCTAATATAATTTGTTATTTAATTAAATAAATTTGATAAACAAAGATTTTCTACCATTTTCAACTGGCAGACTTTTTTATTCGGTAGAATTAACTCCAAATAACTTAGCCATATAACCTTCTTATGTTATTTTATCAATAAGCTAAACATCTTTTTTATAATTAATTTTACTGAAAAATCCGCCATTTAGTAATTTCTGAAAAGTGAGCAAACGTTATAAACATTTTTTTTTTAAATTAGCAATTAATTTGGATTTGAATAAATGAAAAAGTAGGAATTGTTTTTATGTATATTTCAAACAAAAAATTAAAAATAAAGTCTTCAAGTATTTTTAATCTGGAAATAGAATTTTCACTCATTAATTTGTGAATATAAAAAGAAAAAGATTAAAACTTCTGTGTATTATTTGATAGTTTAAAAAATGGGACCGTTTATGTAAAAAAAATGTCAAAATTGTTGTTAAATAAAAAACTAATAGAAAAACATTATAAAATGTCCCGCCCAAATCTCATTGAAATTTAATTATATAGCAAAAATGAAGAAAATTCGGTAATTTAGATATTTGTGCAGGAAGTTTTTGTCTTAGTCTAACATTTTTCTTAAGTTGTGGAAAATTAAGAAAAGAAATTAGGAAAAATTTATTATTGATGTGTCATTTAAAGTACACGTAAAAGTCAGCTAGGGTACGGGATAAAGTTGGCTAGAGTACGGGGTAAATTCGGGTAGGGAACGGGGTAAATTCGGGTAGGAAACGGGGTAATGTCGGTTAGGATACGGGATAAGGTCGGCTTAGGCAGGGGGTAAGATCGTCTAGGGTACCGGGTAAAGTCGGCTGGTTTATCCTCTACTTTTTCTTGGGTTTCTGTCCAGAGCTACGAAACCCTAAAAATGGATTGTTTCAAGAAGGGCCTAACCGATTTTGTTACATTTTAGGCTTTTACTATTTGGGAGATATCCCCAAAACAGAATCAGAAAGAAACAGGGCTGTGCAAGCTTTTCCAGTGAAAATTGTTTCGGCTAGGAGTACACCTCTACATTCTTTTTTAATCTCACAAAAGTAGGAAAATCTTTTTTCGGCAAACAACACAAAATGAGGCCGTGAGACTTCAAAAAATTAAAATTTCGTGTTTGTACCAACCTGATGAATAAATAAATTTAATGAAAGATTGAGAAAGATAAATCAAGAAGCAATTATCTTTTCTGCTGAACACGCATTTCCAGAAAGATAATTCTATTCCTCTTTAAAGAGAATTTCAAACCTAACCCGGAAATGTGGAAAATTTTGTGGAAGAAGAAAGGATCGGAGTTGATTACAGTGGGGTTTTAGTTTAAGAAATGTAATAGCTGTAGTTCAATAACATTCAGAGTAGAATTTCTACGAGAAATTGGGATCTTTTTGGACTAGTTAAACCTGGTCAAACTATTCAGGTTTAGAGAGTATAGGACGATTCCCATCAGATCTGTGTAGAATATTCAAGTTTCCCAGGAGCGTACTTATTCCCTCTCTGGCTCTCTAGTTGTCTATGTTGTTCTCTAACAAAAGGAAAAGGGAAACGGAGCTCCCATTTCTCCTGGAACAATGCTAGGAAGCTTGGCATTTTCGATATTTCATTAGCTGCAGACTATAGAGCAGAACCACAAGCCATCAGAGACTCCTCGCTCTATGAGGTACTCATTACTTAAAAAATTAACAGGCTTTTAAACACATATTTTCTTTAAAAAATTCAAGAGTTCAACTCCTATAAAAACTAGACAGGACAAACATATTTTATCGCCATCAGAAGAGTTAAAACTGACAAAAACTGATGGTACATTATTAAAACTATTCGATCCTATCATATCCTGTAAAAAATATAAAATAAATAAAGAAAAATAAAAAATAAAAATCTAAACAAAAATTTAATTTGTTTACTTGTGATGTTATTTTTAACGATTGAGACAAAAACTACGCATTTCATCAAAAAATGATTCATGAGAAATTTTTAGCTCTTTTTGGGTGAACAACTTTCGTTTATTCATTTTTTTCGTGGCTAGTGTCGTTTGTCTAAAAAAATTTATTTTTTCCATTTTTAATGTTGCTTTTTACGAATAAAACAAAAACTACGCGTCAAATCAAAAAGTGATTCATAACGAATTTGTAGATCTTTTTTGGGTGCATAATTTTTGTTTTCTTATCTTGCATAGTTTGACCGCAAAATGAAATTTTTTATTTCTTGTGCGATCCAAATTTGAATTTTCGATTTCTCAAGAAAATTTTGAAAAGTTGTTATGGTAATTATGTAGGGCTTTCAAAAAGCAACGTTTTTTATTTACTTTTTTCATATTGGGGGTCGTGCACATAATACGTCACACGTTTTTCTTTTGTTTATATCGTTGTATCCCTTTTGGCGTCAAGGCAATTTTATTCTCGTCTTTATTAAAATAAAGAAAAAACGTGTGACGTATTATGTGCACGACCCCTTGTACTTTGTTTGGATTAAAATGTTCATTTTCGTTTATTTTTTATTTTAAAAATGCTATAACTCTGTTAATTTCATCTTCATCGAAAAAAGTCGTTGGGATTAATTATTCGACTCCGTGAGTACTACGAATACCTGTACATAGCATTTTTAAATCTGGAAAAAACTGATCGTAAAAATTTGGAATTTTTGATATTTTTGAATATTTTTTTTTTTCAACTTTTTGAACTTTTTTTTCATAAAAGCTGGCTAACGAACTCGTTCTTCAATTTTATGTCTTGAAAGCGTGTACCATAGCTGAATCCAATCGGATTCATTTATAAAAATTAATTCTCAATAAAGAAAATCGAATTTTCAACAAAATGTTTAAGTTTTAAACCAAAAAGACGTATTTTTAACTAAAATGATGAATTTCAACGAAAAAATAAACTGTGAAGAAAATAGTGCAACATTCAACTAAATAGTTGAATTTTCAACGAAAAGATGAATTTTGAACGAAGAAGATTAATTTTCTACACACATAAAAACGAATTTTTAACTAAATACATGAATTTACAACCAAATAGTTAAAATTTCAACTGAAAAAGATAAAATTTCAACTGAAGATGGAACAGATAAATTTTCAGTTAAAAAATTAATTTTTAACCAAAAAAGAAACAAATTTTCAATGAAATAGTTAAATTTTCAACAATATTAAAACTGAATTTTTAATAAAGTAATTCAATGAAATAGTTTAATTCTTTTACTAGAAAATATGACTTTCCGAAAATATAATTAAATTTTCAACCAAATAGTAGAATTTTTAACCAAAAAAGATCAAACTTCTCAACCAAAAATATAATAGTAAACTTTTCAACGAAAAAAAATTAACTTTTAACCAAAAGTAGTTGCATTTTCTTATTTGGCTCTATAATTTCAATCGGAATTCAAACGATAAAACGGGAACATTTCTTAAAAACAGGAGAAAATGAGGAATTCTTTAAAAGGCTGAAAATAGGGGAAAAGTGGAAAAAGTGTGAAGTCTGAAATATGAAAGTACTTTTACAAGTTATTAAGCTATCATTCAACTGTACCGCTGCAGGGGCATCTTTCGAAAAATTTCGCAAACTTTGCTAAAATTTATCATCAGAAAATGTTATAAATTTTATCTAAGTTCAAAGTTTTACTTCTAGTGATCCCCCCCCCCCTCTTCCTACTGTTACCAACCGTAGTTTTCGGTGCGACTCCCTCCACGCCTCAAATTGGTAACGTAATTTATGGACTTTCGCTTATTTCTGTCAATTTTTAATAAAATAATATCATTGAAATCGAAATGAAATCTGCTTTTTTATGAATAATGTTATGCACCGAAATCAGAGCCTGAAAAAATGCACAAATCAAAATAAGATTTCCAAACCTCCTTTTCGGCTGATTAGAGACAAATTACATAACAAATGAAAAAAGAGGGAGAAAAAAGGAAGAGTTAACCAAAACCAACCTCTCCCACACTTTCCTTATTCTTTACCCGTCATTTTTATACTAAGAGGGACCAACATGTTTCGAGGCCAATTTAGACCTCCTCACTAGGGATTATTTATAGAAAAACTACATGTATGAATAATAGAAACGTATGCTAGTTAAAATTCACATAACACCCGAAAATAAAAAATCCCGAATTTTAATGTTTATTTTAATAGGTTGTTTTTTCGAAAATAATGGATTTCAGCGAAATTGATGGAAATTGGGTAAATATAATGAATATGATTGGAGCAACGGTTAAAAATATTGAGGAGGTTTTTTCAATTAACAAAAAACTGAGATCAGCTAATTGGTTAGTATCAAAAGACGGAGAAAGAATAAGGAAAGAGTGAGAAATTAGTTTTGGCTCTCTACTTCCTTCTTCACCCTCTTTTTTCCTTTGTTACGTAATTTGTCTCTGATGTCCCGGAAAGGAGGTTGTTTGAAAATCTTATTTTGATTTGTGAATTTTTTTGCTCTGATTTCGATGCATAAATTTATTCATAAGAAAGCAGATTTTATTCCGATCTTAAATGAGTTTTTAAACAAAGACACTAAGCTCAGAATTCGTTCCAATCTGCAGGATTGGCTCATTATTATTTTTGAGCGGTCGCCAAAAAATTTCTCCCTAAATTTTCCGAACGAAATCTTTTTTTTTTAATTTGTACAAAGGATGCTTTTTAAATTTTAGAAATTTTTTGAATTTTATATTATTATTCCTTTTCCTATTTGGAAAATGTAGTGATCTGAATAGATTTGTTAAGAATGAACCACAAAATGATTTTGAAAAAATCCATGTAATACATAAATTCGAAATCTGAAGCAGTGAGGAAATGCTACGAGAAAATGCTCGTATTCTGAGGAAATAAGATTCCCGAGAGTGAATCTGCAATCTCAACAAACGTAATTTGCCAGAAGACTTTGACAACATTCGAAGACGGGCAAATCAATAGGGGCTGCATTTTTTATGCATATAAATGACGCCGTCATTTCTATATAAACAAGATCTTTGCAGTTGGATTATTTCCCTCGGGCTCCGTCGCAAACTCAATATATCGAGTACTACTGAACGTAATCGATTTTCCTACCGGTCTCTTACGCGCAACGAATGGAAGACATACATTTGTGGTCTACCAATGAAATAAAAACATCCGTCAAATTAAGGCCAGGGAAAAAGAATGTGATAAGCTCCAAGGAAGAAGGCAAAGACCTCCCCTGAAGGGACATCACTTTTTGATGCGAATAATCAAATATAAAAAAATAGACAATAAAAGCAATGTTAGGAAGAAATTGTTTAAAATGATAAAAATGCATTTTGAAGTAAAGCATCGAAAATATGGGTAGTGGCGTTTTCCTCTGAAGATATTGATATTTTTTTTATAAACCCTTAGGGGCTCGACTAAAAGCCTTGTGATGCTTTTCTTAAGGCACCTGGTAAGGGCAGAAGAAATGTTTTAAATTAAAGTCAGTAAATTTATCAGTGGATATAATTCTTAAAGGATAAAAATAGATTTATTTGTATACCGTATTTCGTATAAACAATAAAAAGACATTTCATTATTTATATTTTTAAGGGACATTCAATTACGAAAGGACATTCATTTCGTTGATAATTACAACACTCAGAGACCAATTAATTATTTATAGAGATATTTTCTAATTAAAAAAATATATATTTAAAGAATTAATCCCAACAAAAATACTATGGCTGAAAAAACTCCGCTAAGTACCTACATGAATTTCAATATTTTATTTATTTATTTAAACAACTGAACTATCTAAACAACAGAACTTGCATAGAATTTCATTTTATTTTAATAAAACTAGTTTTTCAAAAAGTTCATTACTCAAACGGAATATTTTAGCAATAACAATAGATCCTGCTATGTCGAAAAATAGTCAAAGCTGTGCGTATAGCGTAAATTAAATTTTAAATAAGTTTTTCATTTTCCTCGGCTTATGAAGTTGAGATATTCAAATTTTTTTCTTCGAATGTTATTTTTCCTGAAAATGAAAATTTTCTAACTTTTCTCGTAAACGTTGCAAGATATTATAAAAGAGCGAGAGAAATTTTATTCAGAATCTTTCTAGATGTACAAACTTTTATCTTGAATTTTATTGTATCTTTTGTAGTCTCTGAGAAAAATTCGGAAATTTGATTTTACGAAAAAAAATTCTCCTGCCCACAAAAATGATTAAGCCCACATAAAACTTACAATATGTATTTCTTATAAAAAGCCAAATTAAACGAAATTGTCAAAAAATATAAGTACGTTTTTTTGTGAAAAAACGACTTTTTATACTTCCAAACAAATTGTCGCCACCTTGTTAACTTTTAACCTTTTTTAAATTTTGCACCAGAATTCGGAAAGAATATTTCAATATCTGAATTGCGTTAAACACTACAGAATTTGACAAAATAGTAATTTGTTCAAAAATATAGGTCAAAATTTAGATACCAGTAATTTCGTGAACATTTTTTGTCTCAAATCCAAAATAAACATGTCGCCTAATTTTAATTTACTTACAAAAAAAGTGAAATCCCATTCAGTTATTTCTTCAGTGAGTAAGTACTATCTGAGCTTTGCGGAAATATTTTTTAATTTCAATGAAAAAGTACAAAAAAATATTGGATTGAGATATATGTAAAGTATAAAGATTTTTTAAATAATTGATTTTTTTCAGTTTTAGAATGTAATATTCTAATACTGTGGAAACTATTTTTGGACAAGAAGAAAATAACTTCAAGTGAACACAAATTTTTAATTGTAATCCAATATGAAGACATTAGGGTGGTCCAAATTTATACCTGTAAAAATTCGACTTTCGTTTTTTGATGATCGACACCCTCCCCCCCCCCCCCCAATTCGTTCATTTTCCGGAAAAAGAAATTCCATATATTTTTCTTTAAATTGGTTAACTCTAAACCGTTACCCTGAGCTTTTGAAAAAACATGGGGTTTTAAATGGGAAAAGCAAGGCAATGAGAATGTGCAGATATTTTTCAGTTACGTGATGAAAAGTTATTTTCCAGATACATTGCTTTGAAATAAGAAAGTACTGTTTAATAAGCGACTAGAATTTTTCCATCTTTCCCATGAAAAAGAGCAGTTGATAATAGATATTTAAATAATTGCAAACTGTCTTTTACAAAAAATATCACTCGTAACACTCATTAACTGCATCATTAATTCCAGAAAAACATAACTTTTCACGATTTACAGAAAAAAAATTTTAAACAAAAGAAAATTCTTTAAATAATTTTGAAATATCCTCAGAAAAAAAAAATAATGTTAACATTCGTTAGTTGTATCTTTAATAAAAAATACTAAATTTTCATGATTTAGCGAGAAAAAAAATTATACTAATATAAATTGTTTAAACAATTGAAGAATATGTTAAACAAAAAATATTATTTTCAACGTTTATTCAACTATATCATTTATTCTGAAAAATAGTAAATTTTCACGTTTTATGAATCATGAATTGGTCATAAAACTGCTATTTTTCATTTTTTGGGGTATGTTCTGGCCACAACACAAGGGGATCTCGGTGGGACAAAATTAAAATTTATTGGATGAAAATTATTTGTTGAAAATTCCTTGACAAGTTACTAAACTTTCATTTACAAAAATTTAATGATAAGTACTACTTTTTTCCATTTTTTCCAAAACCGAGCTTTTCCCATTTGAAACCCCATGTTAATTTCAGAAGCCCAGGTGCACTAAAAAGTCATGTGCGATGAACTAGACTACCATGCCTTATATATTTTTGGTGTCGCTTATTCCGAATCTGGTGTCAGATTTGTACCAATACGTCAGATTTTTGAAAAAAATAGCCTTTTGGCACGCAGCAATAACCTGTGATCGCTCAAGATAGGCGATGGAAATAATTTTTTCAATATAATCGCCTTAAAATACAAGGTTCAATCTTAATTGAGCCGTACTAGAATTTTTTAGAACGTGAAATTAGCATCCTATTTTGTTTTTAAAAATTACCAAAAAGGTTAACTTACTAAAAAACCTGCCGCGATGGAGCAAATCTGACACCAAATTTGGATTACGCGACCCCAAAAACATATAGGTATGATGGTCTAGTTCACCGCATAGAACACTCTTTTTTGTGTAAGATTTCTGAGATCCCAAGATTAAGTCACTCTAAAAAAGTTAAAAAAAAAAAAAAACAGTTTCAAATCTCGCCGGAATTCTTGAAACTCTTGAAAATCTTCAAAAATCTTTGCGAACCTTGAAAAGTTCCTCGAAAGATCTTATATGAAACCCATTTGGTCACAGTGAGACACCTGGAATCTTAAATGGAAAATTCTTGTTTTTAAAGATTTTAGGATCGTGGGATTTAAATGATTTAAGGAATGAACAACCTCTCGGATAAAAGCATGTACGCTTCCTTATTCTGTACCTTGGTCTGCATTTCAAAATCACGTTTTTAACTCTTCTTTTGTTAATTAACATAACAGATTATAATTCCCGGTAGAAATGATATCAAATCACATTGCAATGTAAAATGAATAGATTGAATTTTCAAACTGTGTACAACATAAAGGACATGTTTTGAGATTATATATGACTACACAATCCTTTACTACAGCCACTACGGGGAAATTCGTCCTTCAATATCCTGCTGTTTCGTACACACATTCAACTGTACAGGAACAAATGGTGTTAGATTGGCAAGTTTCTAGTTCAAATATCACACGACACTTCGATACTCGGCCTACACGTATAGAATAAACAATACAGTTAACAGTCTCTTATCGAGTCACCGTTTTCTGATCAAAGGTACAATTGATCGAGATAAAGAATGATCCTTGACCCAAACTTTCTTCACGAGTGATACGATAATTTAATCAAAATAAGTAAAAACTACTTTATCTAATTTTTGAAGCAGAATCAGTTATTTATTATCCGAATTCAGACAAGACTATCTCTAATTAATTGTAGCCCGGGAAAATCATACATATGGTGTTGGGGGACATGATTTAATGGGAAAATTGGTGTTGCATAATGTATGATAATAGGAGTGACAGCGGCATTCTCCTGTTAATCAGGTGAACTCTGCGGAAACAATGTTCACTAAATTAAACGGAAACAATAATTTACATAATTCGATTATAATTAAGTATCGCGGTTTTCCACGTAAAACTACTTGTCAATTTTGTAATTTGAGTTCTGCAAAACTTCCATACTTATACTTCGGTTAAGGGTCCGTTCAAAAACTACATCACTCTGTCAAGAAGGGGGGGGGCATGTATTGTGACGGTTTGTAACGTAGGGGGAGAGGTAAGCGCAGAATCTGGCATCATACTTTGAAACTATAAATGTGAATAACAATTTGTTGAAATACTTGGAAAATCATCATTATTAATTTTATTTTACAAGTAAAGCATTTAAATACAAACTTTACACTCTTTCCCTTAATCTCCGCTCTTTACCGTTTTTTAAAAATAATTCCTCTTTTTTCCTCTGTTTTCAAGAAACTTCCCCTATTCGTCGTATATTCGCTTAAATTCGACCTGAACTAATAGAATAATATTATAATAATAATTAATATTAAAAATAAGTCTACTATTATATTTTTGGTTAGGAATTCATTTCTTTTAGTTAAAACTTCTACTATTTGGTTGAACATTTAAATGTTTTGATTAATAATCGTTTTTTCTTATAAAATTTAAATTTTTTACTGATAATATAACAACTCCATTATTGGTTAAAAATTTATATTTTTTATTTGAAAATTCAACAATTTGGTTGAAAATTTATTTAGTTTGTTGTAAATTCGTCTTTTTTGGTAGAAAATTAATCTTGTCGATTAAAAATTTGAGTACTTCTTTGAAAGATGAACTACTTTGTCAAAAATTCATTCTGTTACTTAAATATCCATCTCTGGTAGAAAATGTAACTATTTTTTTTTAAATCGTTTTTCTTTTGGTAGAAAATTAATTTTTTAAACTGCAAAACTTAATTATTACATTATAGGTGAAAAATTGTTCGTTTTTAGTTGGGCTTTCAACAATTTTATTGAAAATTGATATATTTAGTTGTAAATTCGCATTTTTTAGTAGAAAATGAATCTTCTTTTATTTAAACGTGAAATACTTGGTTGAAACTTGAACTACTCTGTTTAACATTCATTTTATTAGTATAAGATTAATCTTTTTTTTTAAAAATTCAACAATTTTCTTCAAAATTCGTTGAAAATTAATTTTTTTCAACTGAAAATTTAACTATTCCATAATTGTTTGAAAATTGATAGTTTTTAGTTTGTAATTAAAAAATTTGGTTAAATTTGATTCATTTTATTGTAAATTCATATTTTTTAGTAGAAAAATAATCCTATTCATTAAAAATTCAAATACTTGGTTGAACTACTTTATTTAAAATTCATTTTAATAATATATTTTTTTGTCAAAAATTCAACTATTTTGTTGAACATTCCTCTTTTTGGTTTGAAAATTAATCTTTTTCAGTACAACTTTGATCTTTTTTTATAATAAATACGAATGTTTGGTTAAAAATTATTCTGTTTTGTTTAGAGATTCAACCAGTTTGAAATAATTTATGATAATTAAATTCACATAAAAAATATTTGTTTGGTTGAAATATCAAAAATTATATTTTTCGTTGTGAATTAATCTTCTTTTATTTCAAATTCAACTGCTTGGTTGAAAGTTGAATTTATTCGTTAAAACTTGATAATTTTGTTAAAAATTAAACTTTTTCGATAGAAAGTTATATTTTGTTAGAAAATTTAACTGTTTAGGTCAATATTCATCTTTTTGGATAAAAAAATTCGTCCATTTGAATTGGAAATTCCACTGTTTTTAAAAAATGTGTCCTCTTGGCTTGACAATTCAACTATTTGTTTCAAAATTCCACTGTTTTTAATTTAAAATTAAAATATTTTCTTGGTTGAAATATTAACTATTATTTCATTGATTCGTTGAAAATTTGTATATTTTGCTCTAAAGATCAACCATTTGGTTGTAAATGCAACTATTACGTTAAAAATCTATCTTTGTCGGTCCAAAATATAACTGTTCTTTTGAAAATTCGTCGTTTTGGATTATTGGACTATTTGCATAAAAAAATAACTGATTGGGGTTGAAGTGAATTCTTTTTCGTTTGAAAATTCGTCTTTGTAGGTTAAAAATTCAACTATTTTCTTGAAAAGGCAATATATTTCGATATGGAATCTTGAGCGTTTCATATTGAATTTGATATTGTGCCTTTAAATTAATTTTATTTCAAAGAATTTATTCTCCTATTTTCGTGAAACATCCTCTGTTTTTCCTGTTTTTAAAGACATTTTTTTTGAAATATTGCCTAAGCAATATAATTGGTAAAACAAGAAAAAGTTGTTGTAGTTCTTGATATTAAACAACTAGAAAAAATTAGAAATTAAAAAAAATTTAGGCAAGTCTCAATTTTTTTATTCATGCGAATAACGTGTCTTCTCATTTAGTCAATTGCATAATTAAGTAAAAAAGTTATGGATATCGAAATTGCAACTTCGTAAGTTTCATTCAAAGAAATATGCCGTTATTTTGTTATTATGAAAAGCTTTGTTGTTTCAAAGTGTAAATATTGTTAAAAAAAAGCAACAAAAATTGTGTATCATGATAATAAAATAATGCCACATTTTTCCGAGACAAATTCACAAAATTTCAAGTTCGAATACATATACAAATTTTAAAAAAGTGGAATGAAGTAAATTGAAAATAAATATTTTTTATTTCTTTTGGATGCCAAACCACAGAACTTTTTTCCGATAGGCTTAAAGGACTCAATTAATTCCAACATTTTCGCTTGGCCCTCTACGCTCCTATACCGGTTAATTTTTAAAGCCATTAAATAATTATTCGACCTAAAATCCTTACAATTTTAAATCGCTCGGATTTAAAATTGTTAAATTTTAAATGTTACAATTTTACATTCTAAAGGCTTTTAAATTGTGTGCTTTTTCAGAGGGTTTTGTGGACCATTCGCTAAAACGTTTCATAGGCTCCCGGCAATAATTGTTAGTCAGTATCCAGGAAAAAAGTTTGCATTATTCTCTTAGTTATCTTACAATTAAAACTTAAGCATTTCAAAATCAAGAAGTAAAATTGAAGCAAAATAAAAATAAAATTTCTCAAATACGATCAAAAACACTTCTGCTACTTGAATATTTTTTTTATAATTAAAAAAAAAAGATATAATAATGTGCTATAAGAAAACTACAAACTTTGTAATTTTTTCAAAGTCTGATTTTAAACATTAAAGATTTTGTAGTTTATTGTAAAAATTATTATATTTCTAATTCAAATTGATATTATTTTTATTTTATTATCTGTAATTAATTATATCTGATCATTAAGGGTGTGCAAAAAGCTCGAAACTTCGAGTCGAGTCGAGCCGAATTTTTTCGAGTAGAGTCGAGTCGAGCTCGAGCATGCTCGAAATTTCGAGTTCTCGACATTTTGGAGCTACTCGAAAGTTTCGAGAACTCCAACGGCTTCGAGTTCTTGAAAGTTTCGAGTACTCGAACAGTTTCGAGCTACTCGAAAGTTTTGGGTTCTCGAAAATTTCGAGTATTCGAAAGTTTCGAGCTGCTCGAAAGTTAAGGGTTCTCGAAGCTTTTGGAATTAAGAAGAATTTCTTCAAACCCGGTACAGTATACTACAGTTTTCTTGGGCTTCTGATAGTAAATTTAGTTGAATTTTTGAAGAAATTTATTATATTCAAGGATGTCGTCAGTTTATTGAATTTTTACAGAATTTGGTCATTGTCTTGGATAACAAATCTTGAAATTTTTATTTCAAAATCGCTTTTATCAATGCGAAAAACCTCGTAGTATCGGGTTTAAAAAAATTCTTGTTAATTTGAAAAATTTCAAGAACCTGAAACTTTCGAACTTCTGGAAAGCTCGATCTCGACTCGACTCGAACCTAATCGAACTCAGCTCGACTCGACTCGAGTTTTTTGCACACCCCTACTGATTATTCTGAATTGTGTAACTTTCTGATAACTTATTGTCTCTGCCAGATGCTTTTTCTCTTTAATTTGGTCAACATTTTTGCATACCATATTATATAATTTACTCAGAGGAGAATACCACCACTCTGCTTAATATGATAAATTACGTGATACCAATTTTATAATTAAATCTTATGCTAGGAATAATCAAAGCACGCTCTCAATTTATTTTTATAGGTTTTATAATGGAAAACCGAATCCATGTGAATGAATGTCGCCTCAGGCACGAAAAAATCAATTCAATTCGATATAATATTAATAGAAACGCAGAATTGCGTACGAACTTAATTTTCCAAATAATATTAGATAACACTTCTATTCTCCTACTACCCGAGCATTCACTTTACCTATACTACTCACCCTCTTTCTAATCATTTCCCCTACTTCTCCTCAATTAAAATAACTTCTCCTGCTTCTCTCGCTAATTTCCACTACATACCTCCCCTAATTACCCCTCACTTCTCTTATTTATATAATTATATTATATTATTTATATAGGATATTATATTGTATATTTATATTATATTTGATATATTATATATTATATTACATTATATTTACTTTATATTTTACTTCATATTTACTTTTATATTTTTAAATTAAGATCGATAAAAAATCCAAAATTACCATACTAATTTATTTCTTTGCTTATAATTCCTGCTGGATAAGATCTTCTATTTATGTAAAGGTAATCTGTATACAGATTACTGAAAACCGTTTAAGATTAAAATGTCATGGAATCTGATGTAGTTATTTCAATAATTATTTTATTTAATGATTATTAATTATATTTTATAGTATTTTAAATTGCAGCATATGATTTAATTTTTTAATGAGTCCATCCAAATTAGAAACATGTTCTAAGCGTGTGTAGCGAGCTTTTTGTGCTCGTTTTTTTTAATTACTAGTAAACATTTTCAATTATTGAGAAAAAAAACTAGAAATTTGTATTTTTAACAACAATTTAGAAAATTATAATTTTTTACCGAAGGTTTTTAGATATTTTGACTTACTGTTTAATCTGTCGTCAAATCTAGAAAAATCGACGACCAAATCTAGGGGTATATAGTGAATCGTGCAAAGCCAATGTCACATAAAAAATGTTGAATACACTTGTGGGTACTAGTCATTTGCTTGTAAAATGCCTTGAAAAAATTGATATTCTCTCTAAAATTGTACTAGGCAAGTTCCTCAAACTCTTGAAATCTTTTTAAATCGTTTAAAATCTAAGAAGTCTAAGACAATCTATTCCAAGAAATCTAAGTTGAAATACTTTGAAATTCTTAAAAAGGTTTGGAAATATCTTTAAATTCCATACAAAATTTAGGATTTAAAAAAATATTTTCTTGCCCTTTGGAATAGCTCAAAATCCCTTGAAATCAGTAAATAATTGACATATTGCCGACATATACAGTAAAAGCTATAAAATCTTACGGAAGAAAGGGGGGATGAGGTAAACATCTTACCAATTCTTCAAATAAGGGGATGAGGTCTACAATTTCAAAAACCAACGTTACGCAATTAATGGACGTTTTCTATCTTTTCAAACAACTGTTAATCGAATATGAAAATGAAAAGGATATTTGAACGAGCTCTCTAAAAAAAGAAAACCTAAGTGTTCCTAAAAACACAATACCCATTTCATAAATGCAAACTCCCGTAATTGTCTTGTTATAATTGGAAGAACAAAATACACACGAGTATAAGGTTTCCTTCTTCAGCAAAATAATTTGGAATACCTCTTATAATTATAAACGAAAATATTTTCAACCCGAGAACTCTGCCCGTAGCATGCAGTAGTAGAGTTGAAGGGCAGGATTAGAAATTTCCTCTCTCGAAAATGTTAAAGCGTCAGCAATCTCTTACCAGATGCGATTTAACGACTTCACTCAACTGCTGAGTTCCAAAAATAATTTCCCGCTATTCTTTAGTGAATAAATAAAAGCTAAAATTAGCACTCTCCTTGAATCGAGATTATGATCAAGTATGAATATCGATGATGCCATGCACATAAGCAAAATGCGAGTTCAGTGCCAAGTTTACTGGAGAAAACTGACACAGAATATGATAAATCGATGAACACCTACCATCGACATTATATTCTCTTCACAATGCGAAAAACAAATGTGGAAAAGTAGATAAATCGTGGGAGTAGTCAGGAATAAATGATGTATCATCGAAAATGCTATTAGCGTGAAACTCCATGGAGATATTGTGGTTGAGACACCTATTCTTTAAATTGAACGTCAGCCAAGTACATGAGTTATAAAGTTTCCGAAATCCCTTAAGCATTTTCAGCACCGCAAGTGGAAGTCAAGTTGGAATATAGTTCTCGCTTATTCCCTGTTCACACGAACTCGGAAAATTACTTGCTCTTTTCCATGCACAGCCATGGTGAACTATAAGCTTCGGTAGTAAATCAAGAATAATTAAAAATATTAAAATAAAATGAATAAAGAAATAAAATATTAAACTTCAGAGTGGAAAATTCTCTTAAACCAGGGAAAATAAGTTCTTAACATATATAAAAAATTAGTGTAGATACCATATTAAATTCAATACGAAACGCTTTAAATGCCTAAGATTTCAAGCCGAAATATATTGCACTTTCATCAAAATAGTTCAATTTTTAACCAACAAAGATTAATTGTCTACCAACAGAGATAAATTTTCCACCCAAAAATAGGGATTTTCAAGAGCAACCAAAATTAATTTTTAACCGAACAACATTAACAATCAAATAATTAAAATTTCAAGCAAAAGAGACGAATTTAAAGAAAAACGATTCAAATTTTAACCGAATAGTAAAACTTAAAAACAAAAAAGACCATTTTTTCAGAAGACAGTTTAACTTCCAACTGAAAAGTTGATGTTTAACTAAGAAAGATAAATATTCAATCCAAAAGAGGACGAATTTTCAACAAAGCAGTTGAATTTTCGATCAGGAAATACGACTTTAACAAAAGAGTTGAATTTTCAACAAAATAGTTACATTTTTAACCAGTAGCTAAATTTTAAATCCACAAAGATCAATTTTCTAATAGGAAGAATACTTTTCTACCAAAAAAGACGAATTTTCAAGAAAAGAGTTGAGATTTCAAGGTTTTAATGCTTTATAAAACAGTTTACTTTTATAGCCGAAAAGAAGAATTTTTAACAAGAAAGTGAAATTTTATTGAGAATATAAGGATGAATTTTCAACCAAGAATGTTATTTTTTAACTAAACAGTTGCATTTTTTACTAAAAAAGATTAAATTTTTACCAAAAGAGAGAAATTTTTAACCCAAAAAGATGAATTTTCACGAACAGAATTAATTTTTAAACAAAAAGTTGCATTAGTAACCAAATTCTTCAAATTTCAAGCAAAAGAGACGTTTGTCAAAAGACATTTCAAGAAATTTCTTCTGAAATTTTATTCCAAAACACAAGTCGACTTAGGTGTTTTTATAGAGAACGGCTCAATTGTTTACCTTATCAGCCGAACTATCAATATAAAGGAACAAACGACTGTTACATTTTTGGATCATTCTATTGCAGATCAAATTGATACCTTCAAATTTAGTGTTCAATTAAACTCTATCTTTGAGTTATCGAAATTGATAAGATGAAAATTCATTATATATTTTAATCATATGGCTTCCATAGTCCACAATGATTTTCAAATCATAAAGGATCACTGTAATATGCAGAGGCAGCTATACCTCTTCATTTCCCATTAACATAGTTCAACGCTCTTTGAACCAATATAATCGCGGATACGTGATTCTAGTATAATGACGCATAATTGATAATATTCTGCAACAGTGCGACAAGCGAACAATCATGTTACCACATACCATGGATGATTCCAGCTCACGCTTTAAGCATGTGCTAAGCACGCCCCAGAGAATAGAATTTCCTCTCCATGATGCAATATCAAAACTTTAGAGTGTTTCAGGCTTTAAAATCCAATTTTGAAAATTACTTCTATGCAGCGATATGAATAAAATATGAGCTGAAGTTCAAGGAGCTCGTTCAGTTTTAGAAAATCAATGATTGATAACTGAAATTGCTATCACCGCACCTTAATTATCTTCATTGACACTTTTCCTTCACGCGAATTCGCGGGGAACAATTTTATAAACTTTTATAAAGCCATAGATAATTTGAAAATACGGTTGCCAAATTCTTAATTAGAATTTTATATCTGTGATAGAGAGTATTCTGTAGGAAAGTACAGTACTTCTGACATATTCAATATTTTTATGATTTTTTTTTAGAAATTGATGTCTGGAGTGACATAAAAAGTTTTAAATCTTAAAAGCATTCGTTTTCTTTTTGTTATTATTATTACTATATATTAGAAGCCTTCGAAGGAAATATTGTAATGCCAATTAATGATATGAAAAATAGTGCTCTGCCTCTAACCGATTAAACGTTTAAACAATTCGAATAATTTCTATGTTTAACCGAATAGACACTTAACCGGGAGAAAAGTTCATTCGGTTAAACTTTTCAACGTTTCAACTCCTTTTTTTTATTCAAACAAACAATAGGATTTCAAGGCACAATAGGATTTATAGCTTGAACGCCTATTAAATAACTAAACTAACTTCATATAGTTCAATTTTTCAGGTTAATATTTGAAACAAATAAAATAATCCTAACCCAACTGAAGCAGGGCCTAAAATGCTTAACATTTTGGACTACACACCTTTTTTACTTAGATCCCCCCCCCCCCCACACACACTTACAAGAAGCCAAAAATACATTTTTTCACCTGTATTGATAACAGGGTAAATAGGGAAATAAATTCTAAAAAATAACATTAATGAGGGTACTATATTAAGTTCAATTTAAAACGCTTCAAATTCCAAACATTTGCAGTAAAAGTATTGACTTTCAACAAAATACATGAAATAGTTTCAAAAATTAATTTTCAACCAAAAAAGAACAAACCAAAAAAATAGTACAATTCTCAAACCAAAACAGATTAATTTTAATCAAAAAGCTGCATTTTTAATAAAAAAAGATTAAATTTCTACCAAAAAATATGAATTTTCAAACAAAAAAGACGAATTTTCCAATAGATAATATAAATTTTCTACTAAAGCTGGCATAGACAAATTTTCAGTTAAAAAAGTTTACTTTCAACAAAAAAAACAACTATTTTTTCATGAAATAGTTCAATTTCAAGCCAAAAAGATAAATTCTCAATGAAAAATACAATAGTTGATGTTCTAATAAAAAAATATTTTTATTTGATATAAATATCAGTTGAATTATACCAAAAAAATAACGCATTTTCGGCATAGTTTAATTTTAAACCAAATAGATGAAATTTCAATAAAATGATAAATTTCCAACAAAACAAAAATGAATTTTCAACAAAGTAGTTGATCTTGAAATGAAGTAGTTAAACTTTAAACTAAAATAGATCAATTTTCAACCAAAAAGATAATTTAAAAAAAAATAGGAATGAGAAGTATTTAAAAAGTTCTTCAAACATTTCAAAGTAGGTCCTAAAATTTAGGAAAATATGTAGAAGTTTCAAAAATATACAAAAATAATTTTAAACTTGAAAATATATCAAAATGTAAATTTATGAAGTTTCGAATACAAAATTCGAAGTTTTATTATAAATTTTGTAAGGTTTCAAGTGAATAAATAACTTCGTTGAAAATTCTTGGAAAAATTTAAGAAGATTTTTATTTTAAAAAATGAATTAAAATTTTTTTTTAAAGGTTTCAAACAAATTTCCAAAGATTTCTAAATATGTCGAAGAAAATCTTGAAGATTTTAAAGCAATTTCAGAAATAATTCGAGTCAGTTCAAAAGACATTCATGAATTTTTCCTAAGACTCGAATTTTTCCTAAAATTTGGTAAAATCCTGCCAAATAAAAATTAATCTGTTTTGGTTGAGAATTCAACTATTTTGTTGAATATTCGTCTTTTTGGATAAATTCGATTCCTTTTTATTTCAAATTATAATATTTTGTAGTTGAAATATCAGCTATTACATTTTTGTTGAGAATTTATCTTTTTTGGTTGAAATTCAACTACTTGGTTTAAAGTTGAACTAGGTTGTTCAAAGTTCACTCTTTTGCTGAAGATTCATAATTTTAGTTCAAAATTCGTCTCTTTGTTTGAAAATGAACATTTTTGTTGAAATTTTAATTTCACATATCTGAAATCTTCAAAAATCTTGTTGAATTTTTAAGAATCATTGGAATATTGTATTTATATAACCTTAAAAACAAATAAACAAATAAGTTAACAAAAGAATGGTTATTCAAAGTTTTTATTTTGCATTGAAAATGATTTTTGTCCTTGAATCGAAAAACGACACGCTTAGCACGTGATTGATAATACTAGATTTATGTTATTTTTATCAGCTTGTCTCTAAGTGTATACTTATTTATTTTTTCAGATTACCTGTCATTTAATTTCGGAATTTGGAAGCCTCGATTTGTCGACCAATTTTGAAATTGAATGCTGCCAAAATTGGACGCCTTTTAAGACGGTAAGATTGACAGTTCGAATACGTTTGAAAATTTTAAATTTCGATCCTGTCTAATACCGTAAAACGGGGTAATTTCGAAAATGTGGGGTAAATTCGGACATTCTTACATTGATAGTTTAAATCATTTAAGGTAGTTTTAACTAGAATCCAGAACCAGTTAAGGCCTCAACTGATTCCAGATTCTGGTTAAAACCATCGTAAGTAATTTAAACCATCAATTTGTTGATACCCGAATTTACCCCTCATGCCCTAAGCTACCCCGTTTGACGGTTTTTATTTTAAGTAATAATATATCTAAATGAAAAATGGTTATTGTGCCGAAAATAGACAACAAGTAATAACTTTTGTTACGGCACTAGGTCGTCACATGCCCTTGTCAGTTTGTGGGTGGCAAAAAACCCACGTGTATTTCGCAGCCAGAAACCTGTCGAAACAATAATGCGATCCATTGTTAGCCCCTTCTGAAAATGACTGCCCATGTCAAAGCCCTAATATTGGAGATATTGTAACGCGATCACGTACTTCCAGGGGATGTATCCTCCGGGATTCGAGATCAGCGTCAAGGGACGATAATGATTTTCGTTCAAACCAATGCCGATCGAGATTTTCAACTTTTCCAGAAAAAGGTTAATATCCCCCGAAACAATCAGAAAATAGAAGATAATTCAATGAAAGAAAAAAGCAATTCTGATTGAATAAAACAACTTTTACTTTCAATCTTCTTACAACTTTTATTTATTACAAGATAAATTATCTTTTCAAGTTTGTAAAATATTGTTCTGCTATTGATCCTCTTTCCCTTATACTATCTTTAATTCTGAAGGTAGGAAAACATTTTCCTGTTTTTTTCATTCTCCTACAATTGATCACTTTTAGTAACTGTAGGGGACACTTTCCGCTGAGTGTGTTATAAAAAGATTCCCTTGACTATCGTATTCCGCGTTAGAAATGTACAGAAACGACAATCATAAAAAAACTTCAGATTACATCTGTAGATTTTACGATCAACTAAAACTGAAAAGCTTCTTTCACTGATTTACATTTTTTTTTTACTTTTGCGTGAAAATAAGGAAGCAGCGCAAAATCCATTGAATTTAGTTCAATTATTTCACCTACGGTATGTTTGTTCGAATTAAATATAAAATTGAATAATCTGTTTGAAAAGTGGATTAAAACTGACAATAAGATTTGCATAATACTCTTCTTCGCAATCTATTTATCCATCTTTTTCAAAAACTTGTTTTGGAAAAGAAGAGTACGTCAAAGTTTGAGTAAACACATAAAGAAAGTTTGAATAATGCTTCCCTGTTCAGCGTTCGAGATGATGGAAAACAGAATATTTGAGCACTTTAAAAGTTTCTAGAAAAATAAGAATTTGAATTCTTCTTCACATTTAAAACATTTTAATTTTGGACGGTAATTCGCAGTTCGAAACTTGATTAATTTTGAACTCGAAGTATAATTTCCGTAGTTCCTATTTATATGCAAAATTAAGCTTTAGTTGGAAAGAGGATTATGTGCGAATTATAGTCTTCTTCACAAGTGATGAACTACCCCAATCCTGAGCATATCAGAGGTTGAAAGGAAAATATCACAATCTGAGGATCAGGGCGAAGTGAAAATAATGAGGTAATAGATTTTGTAACACAAAGTTGTGGTAAAAATTATTATTTTCGGGTATGAGTAGGGGATTATGCTAGAACCGGAAATTTTTTCTCGAAAAGTGTTTTTTCAAAGTTCCAACTTCAAAAATGCCCCGGCAGCTCTTTTTCAACCTAAAGGTTTCGTCTCGGGCCTAAAATGTCGGAAATTGATCCGAATATATGACCCTATACGTAACTCCATACCGACCAAAAGGGACTTTTTTATGTGGATGCCCACAAAGGCAAATACATTTTTTTTTGAAATGCTCGAAAGAATGAATATCAGCCATTTTATTTCGTCATCAAAGCATCTGAAATTCTTAATACAGACTTAACTCTCTTTCCCCTATTTCAATCTTTATACCCTTTTTTTTGAGGCATTGAACTATTTTTCTTTGAAAGTTATTTCTTTTGAATGTAATAGTTTTCTATCATATTTTTATTTCAGAATTCATCTCTTTTGGTTACAAATTTTACTCTTTCGTTGAAGATTTAACTATTTTGTTGAAAATTTGTATTTTTTATTTTGGTTGAAACCTAATTTTTCAAATTGAAGAAGATATACTGCTTTTAAAGAAATTCATTTTATTAGATGAATATCCATCTCTCTGCTTGAAGATTAAACAATTTTGTTGAAAATTCATTTTCTTTACTGAAAATTAATTTTGTTAACTAAAAATATAACTATTCCATTATTGTTTGAAAATTGATAGTTTTTACTTAAAAATTTAACAATTTGGTTAAAAATGTATTGTATTTTGTTGTAAATTCTACTTTGTTGACAGAAAAATAATCATCTTGTCTAAACATTCAAATATTTGATTGTAAGTTGATCTAGTTTGTTGAAAGTTCATCTATTTTTATAAAAATTCGTTTTTTTTAAATAAATTTTTTAGCTTATAATTTAAACAGTACATTATTGGTTGAAAATTGATTGTTTTTAATTAAAAAGTCAACAATTAGGATGAAATTGATGTTGTTTGTCGTAAATTTATCTTTGCTGGTGGAAAATTATACTGCTTTCCTTAAAAATTCATTTTGTTAGTTGAAGATCCATCTCTCTTGTTTGAAAATTTAACAATTTAGTAGATTTTTTTTCTCTCTTGACTGAAATATCTTTCTTGGTTGAACATTCAACTATTTTCTTGAAAATTCATTTCTTTTGGTAGAAGTTTTCTCTTTTTTTGGTAAAAATGCAACTGTTTCTTTAAAAAGTAGTCTGTTTTGGTTGAGGATTGAACTATTTTGTTGAAAATTCGTTCTTTTTCCAATTAATATGCCAAATTAAACATTAAACTATTACATTATTGCTTGAATATGGTTTATTTTTAGTTCAGATTTCAAAAATTTGGTTCAAAATCTATTTATTTTGTTGTAAAGTTGTCTTTTTTGGTAGAAGATTAATCTTCTTGATTGAAAATTTAACTTCCTGATTGAAAGTTGAACTACTTTGTCCAAAATTAATGTTATCAGTTGAAGATACATCTATTTGATTGAAAATTTTTTTTTGTTCTTGGTTGAAAATTGATTTTTAGATGTAAATGTAACTCTTTCATTAATCGTTGAAAGTTTCTTATCCTTACTTGAAAATTCAACGACTTGGTTGAAAATTTATGTATTTTGTGGTAAATTCGTCTTTTCTATAGAAAATTAATGTTGTTGAAAGCTAAACGGTTTAGTCAAAAGTTGAACTAATTTGTTAAAAATTCATTTGCTAACATGAATATCCATCTTTTTGATTGAAAATTGTACTATTATGTTAAAAATTCGTTTTTTTTTCTTGGTTGAAAATTTATTTTCAAATGTAAATGTAATTCTTTCATTAAATGTTGAAATTTTATTGTCTTCATTTTAAAATTCAACAACTTGGTTGCAGATTTATGCATTTTGTTGTGAATTCGTATTTTCTGTAGAAAATTAATCTTGTTGAAAACTTAACTGCTTAGTTAAAAGTTGAACTACTCTGTTAAAAATTCGTTTTCTCAGTTAAATATCCATCTTTTTGATTGAAAATTAAACTATTTTGGTGAAAATTATTTAAAAAAAAAATTTTTTTTTTATTTATTGAACGGAAAATGCAATGATTAAATTATTAGTGGAAATTTGATCATTTTTACTCGAAAATTCAACAATTTGGATGGAAATGTATGTATTTTGTTGTAAATTCGACTTTATTGATAACAAATTAATCTTCTCGATTTATTATTAAAATATTTGGTTAAAAATTGAACTACTTTATTAAAAATACAGCTTATTAGTTGAAGATCTATCTCCAAGGTAGGATAATTCACCAATTTGGTAGTCTTTTTGGCTTGACGATTTAATTATTTGCTTAAAAATGCAACTGATTATGGTTGAAGTGAATCCTTTTTCTCAAACTCATCTTTTTAGGTTGCAAATTCAACTATTTCGTTGAAAATGCAATATATTTTGACCTGCAATCTTAAGCGCTTTATATTGAATTTTATATGGTTGTTATAAATTCATTTTATTTAAAAGAATTTATTTCTCTGTTTTCGCGAAAAATAACCCTAATTCCTTGTTTTAAACAGTTGAATTTCGCATTCGAAATCGACATTGTGTGAAAAAACTGAGACGTAATTTCAAGTTCTGATTCGTAATCAGTCACCAAAAGAACTAAGGGATACTAAGTTTCATAAAACCCCATTGAGTTTTATGGGAGTTATTCACAGTGCGCACATATGCTTAATTACCAGTTTTGTCACGGATTTTTTTTTGCGTATATGCGTGTCATTACCAGTTAGTAGGTTAAGAGCATTTTGAGCTGTGGTGATAAAGAAGAGGGGTGGAAAAAGTGTTGAAATTAGCGTGACGCAGTTTTTGAACTGCCCCAAGAAAATATTAACCTAATATCATTATCCCATAATACTCATAATCCGAGAAGAGATGAACTTATTCTTTCATTTTTGGGATTACTTTGAGGATAAAATTGGACATGCATTGGTCCATTCGTCGCATAATTGGAAAATTAGGTGATGTCACATTGTTAATAAGACTCCTAGAGAGATCTTTTTAAATTAGAGCTATAGCTGCTCTCCCTATGTCGACAGGGGCCATCTTCATTTAGAATTATTTGGAATTATTTGGATCGACACGTAAATCCTATTTCCGTATCAGGATAGGGGAAGAAGTAATCACAAGTCTATCCGCGTCTTGGTAACTTTCTTAGGCAACCTTAAAGCCCATACTATATACTTCCAAGTTCCCATATATATCCAAGACAGGGATCTTCCTTTGACGCTATAAATATCGACTTTTCGCTGCGACGCATTGGTGTCAACAGATATTTTGTCGTCTTCGAACCTTTCCATCCTGCTGTGAATATAGCAGATCGTAATTCCTATTTGCTTTGTCTCTAGGAAAATAAAATGCAGATGGAGTCGACTGGAGACGAATTTATGCTGAGGTCGAGTGCACTTTATATTTACGAGAGTGTATAAAAATTCCTGAAAGAAGGATAATAAGTATATCATAAAAGTACGTAGGAAATATCAGAAAAATAGTATAAAGAGTATGGCATATACAAAAAATTGGGATTAGGGTATTAAGGAAGCTTTATCTTTGGAAAGACATTGCAATTTAAAAGATTAGAGTTTGTAAATGTTATATCTTCTTCTTAGGGTGTTGACTTGAATATAAATAAATATACCGGATTATGAACTTATTTGTCAACCAGGATTAGGGAATGTCAATTAAGTAAGGAAATTTTACTGGATTTCAAAGGCTTTCAAGAGATACCAAAGGATTTTGACGGATTTTTAGGGATTTTAAGGAATTAAGAACAGAAAGTTTGGGTACATTTTCTTTAACCGTTTGAAAACTCAAACTTCACTTCAAAAACGAATATCTGTGCAAAAACTGAATCTACGACTTTGTAAGTAGAATCATTTGAAAGATTAGAAAATTTCGCGCCGAATCAGCCTAGGTTGAAATTATTTTAATAAACGTGCCAAAAAATATTCAGTTTCATAGTTTAAAGTTTTCTTTAGCTAAACGAACATTTTCAAATCTTGAGTTCAACTCTTTGCCAAATCTAGAAAAGTGTTCCTAAAAATTTGGAAAAATCATAAAATCTAGAATAAATCTTACTCTTTAAGTCTTGATCAAGTGCATGATTAACTATTATATAATTGCTGGGTAATCATACAAAATATTTATTCATGCATTATTAATTTTTTAAAGCCAAAAGTTCAAGATTCGTCGTTCACTTCCATTTTTTTATAAGGCGCAACTTCAGAATCCTTTATATTCCATTGTATATCTAATTGAATCTAAAGTTGAACGTTATGGGGATTATTTTATATATATATATTAATGGGGATTAACGACGAATCTTAGACTTTCCTCTTCCAGAAATGGATATTGCACGAGTAAATATTTTGTGTGAATACTAGAAAATTACATAATATTTAATCTTGCTCTTGATTGAGATTAATTAAAGGAGTAGGATCTTCTCTTGATTTCATGATTGGTCCAGATTTTCGGGAAAATTTGTCTAGATTTGGCAAAGAGTTGAACTTAAGATTTCAAAATTTTAATTTAGCTAAAAAAACTTTCAAATGAATCTACTTACAAAGTCCTAGATCCAGTTTCTGCAGTGACATTCGTCTTTGAAGTGAAGTATGAATTTTTAAACAGCGATTTTAATAATTTCACAGATTTTACGGGGTTTTAACAGATTTGCAAAGATTTCCTAGGATTTTAAGAGATTTTAAATGTTTCCAGAGTATAAACGGTTTGAATTATGAAAACCGATTGGATATGAAAATGTCCTTGACAATGCAAAAGTGGAAAATTGACATTCTTACGATATCCACGGATTTTAGAGGATTTCTTAAGATTTCGAAAGATTTAACAGAATTTCAAAGAGTTTCCGAATATTATAAAGAATTTTAAGGGCTTTCCGGGAAGTTCAATACCTTTTAAAATATTTCAATGGATTTTAAAATAGAAGATGCTCACGGATTTTAAAGATTTCAATGAATTGTGAAGAATTTCAAGGATCCAAGGGATCTCGTAAGATTTCGAAGTATTTAATGGAATTTCAAGGATTTAAACCGATTTTTAGAGATTTTAAGGGATTTCCGCGAATTTGAGAGAATCTAAAGGAATTTAGAAGATTTCAAGCGATTTCAAGGATTTCCACAGTTTTTAAAGGGTTTTCAGGAATTTTAAGAGATTTCACAATAATTCATGGCTTCTCAAAGAGTTTAAAAGAAATTCATCTGCCGCCGGAGTATTTTCACGAATTTTGAATAATTTCTGATATTTTTAATGACCTTTCGAAAATTTGCGAGTATTTCAGAAGATTTGCAACGATTTCAAAGGATTTCAAGATTTTTCAAAAGATTTCAAAGTATATCCACGGATTTTAGAGGTTTTCGCAAGATTTCAAAAGATATAACGGAATTTCAAAGTATTTCCAAGTATTATGAAGAATTTTAAGAGATTTAAAAAAGTGACAAGAATTCAAAGGATTTTAAATTATATTATGTGGATATAAGAAAATTTTTAATTAATTTCGAATATTTGAAGGAACTTGAGGAGATTTTAAAAGATTTGCAAATATTTCGAAGGATTTTAATGAATTTAAGGAGATATAAAGGGGGTTCATTGATTTTATGGAATTTCAAAGGATTTCCAAATAATGTAAAGAATGTAAAGGGATTTCGGAAAATTGTAATACCTTTCAAAAGATTTTAAACGGGTTTCAATTATTTCAAAGGATCTCATAAGATTTGAACAAATTTCACACAATTTCAAGGATTTTAACTGATTTTCAGAGATTATCAGGGAGTTCCACAAATTTTGAAGGATTTTGAGAGATTTTGAATACTTCAAGCTATTTCAAGGAGTTTTAAAATAGATTCCAAAATAAGTCAAGTCATATCAAAAAATTTAAAAGGATTTAATGTGAAATCGAAATATTTTCACGAATTTTCAAGGATACGAGAGGATTTTAATAAGCTTTCAAAGATTTGCAGGAATTAAAAAAATGTAAAAAGATTTTCAAAGATTTTGACAGATTTTAAAAGATATATAGGGGGTTTCGATGATTTCATTGGATTTGAAAGATTTTTAAGAGATTTCAAAAGTATTAACGGAATTTCAAAGGATTTCTGAATTTTATAAAAGATTTTAAGAAATTTCGAATAATCTTAATGTTTTGTAAACGATTTAAATAGATTTTATTATATTATGAGGAATTTAAAGAGATTATGAAAGATTCCCATAGATTTTAAGGATTTCAATGATCTCGTGAAATTTTGAAACATTTCACGGAATTTTAGGATTTCAAACGATTTTTGGAGATTCTTAAGAGATTTCCACGGATTTCATAGACACACTGAGAGAAAAATCAAGCTTTGAAAGGATGAACTTTCATGCTTGTGGAGCTTGTAATTTTTACATGCTTTGAAAGCATGAATTTCACGAGTTATATCGTTGAATTCATCCTTTAAAAGCAAGAAATCTATTCATGAGATAAATGGAGGGCATGCATGCTTCAGCCGCATGGGCTTTGTCGTCCGAAATCACGTAGTCTCACCTTTAAACTCTTGCGACGAGTCCAATCTTCAAACCCATCAACTCCACCGTTTGAAACTTTGAATCCTGCTCTCACGGCCTGGATACTCAAGGCCAGAGTTTCACAGTTTAGAACCGTGAAATAGTGATGGGACATTGAAACTAAAACATCGATGTATCGAAAGAAAAACATAGATGTTTTCGATGTTTACTGTACATCGATGTTTTATTTAAAAATCTTATAATTCACTCAGGATACCTTATCATTAGGATAAAATTTGTGATACTATTATTTATATAATTGCAATTAATTTTAATTATCTCCCAGTAATCATTTTTAAATAATGATAATAATTAAATAATAATTATAGCTTCTTCCATTGGTTACACTTTTCTTGTACGCTTAGTGCCAGTTCTGGGCCAATTCCGAATCTCCTTTTTGGCAAATTCAACTTAAAAATCTGCCTGCTGCGGGGGCACATTCTCGACGGACGCGTCTAGCAATTCTGGTGGGCGCACCTGTTGGATCTCGCGCTCGTTTATTGTACATCCCCACATTTTTGTATAGGACTTTCAAAAGTAAAAGACAAATCATCGACAACTGAAATTCAGTGATTGTGAATTCTCTTTCGTTAAAGCTCCTTCGAATTTAACGAACACATTAAATTTGTTCATTTTCGTTTGGTTTGTATGGATTTTGAAAATGCTATAACTCTGATAATTTTCTTTTTATCGAATAGTCATGAAGATAAATTACTTGGCTTACTGAGTACTACGAATAGCCGCGCATACAATTTTTAAATCTTAAAAAAATAGTCTCTCTCTCTCAAAATTTTGAAAATGATATAACTTTTTGAATTTTTATCCAAAATGGCTGGATAACGAACTCGTCTTTTCTTTTTACATCCTTATCAAGTGTGCCAAAGCGCAATCCACCGCAATCATTCTGTCGAAAGTTATCGTGTTCACATGCGATAACAACGACAACAGACAGACACCGACGTAAAAACGATTTTTTCTGCCTCAGGGGACCTCAAAATGTCAACATTTGAAGAAATCCGCAAAAGTCGTTCTTCACATAAAACCATTACTTTCTCATTGATGAGAATATAAAAAAGGACATTTCGGCAGTGAATTTTCGAAAACGCCTATTTTTGCCATTGATCCTTTGAAAATCCGGTGTAGGTATTCGATTTTTTTGCAGTTAGCTTGCCGAAAAGGTAACTTGGAATTAGTGTAAGAGTTACGCTAAGTGTAAGAAAAGTGTAACCAGTGGAATAAGCTGATATTAATAATTATTTTATATAATTGCTTAACATACATGGGTATGAAAAGTAATTTATCATGAAAAAATTGGTTAAATGGTCTCGCTGAGTACGAGATTCAACCGATGCTAAAAGAATGGACCAATCAAAAAACAACTTTCGCAATCCAAAACTTCTAGTGACCAATAAGCGATCAAACAAAAACATCGATATCCAACATCGAAGAAAAAACCTCGATGTATAAAAAACATCGAAGTTAAAACAGCGATGTCAAAAACATCGACATCGAAAGCGAAACATCGATGTTTCGATGCTTTTCGATGTCGATGTTCCATCACTACCATGAAAGTCTTGCTTTCGGACGGTGACCTATTTCATGCCTCTGCCCTGTGCTACTCATGCCTCTAAAGGATGAGGTTATTGCTGAAAAAGCATGAACGCCTTGCTTTTCGAGCATAGACACTTTGGGTTCTTCAGCAGCATGATTCCCCCCTTTAAAAGAACGGGTTTTCAAGCTTTTGAAGCATGGAATGTTTCCATCGATTAAAAACTTTACGTTATAAGGAATTTTTATGGGATTTTGAAAATTTCAAGCGATTCTAAGGATTTTCGCAGTTCTTGAAGGGTTTTAAATGATTTTACGGAAGCTCGATCGTTTTGAAAGGATCTTAACCAATTCTGTAGGATTATAAGCAATTTTTATGGGATTTTGAAGATTTCAAGCATTTTTAAGGATTTAGAAAATAAAATAAATGAAATGAAATTTCGAGGATTCCTAGCGATCCCAAACATTTCAAGGGATTTCAAGAGACTTATGTTTATTTTAATAGTCGTTTTATAGAGAACTTTAATGAATATGAATACTAATGTAGTGTATAGGTCTTTTCCGGTTTTTTTTTATGTTTTTATTAAAATATCGCCAACACGTTTCGACTCAGACTCGAGTCCTTAAAAAGAAATAAAGCATTCAATAAATAAGTTTAATTTAATTTATATTATCTATATTAAATAAATTCAAAGGAATTTCTTGCGTTTTCCAGAGATTTATGCGGATTTCAACGATTTCAAGTGATAAAGAGGAATTGAAAATCTATTCAAAGATTTTAAAGATTTTAGGTTATTCTAAAAGATTCCAAAGAATTTGAAGAGATTTAAAAAGAATCAAGGGCTGTCCAAGAATCTTATAGAGTTTTCGAAGATATCAAGGAATTGCAAATTTTTTCGCAGCATGTAGGAGTTTGATAGGACCTCCAAGTATTTCAAAGATATTAAGGGATTTTACGAATTGCCAGACATTTTTAGAGAACTTTAGGAAATAAATTTCATTTATTTTATTTTCAAATTATTTTAAATGATTTTTCCAGGTTTCTAACTATTTCTTTATAGGAAAATCATTATAGGCCTATATGGATTTCCCCTATAATGTTTTTTCGTAAGGGCAGTCGATCTCAGTTTTTTGTATTACTTAATATATTTTTTAGAGTTCTGTTTAAGTTTGTCATATTGATAACAAAATAATAGTAATAATAATTATAAACAATACATTACCTGTCGCTAATATAGTAAGGTGGCTTTTAAATATATGATCTTTTCCATAGATCCCCCCCCCCAATAGTTATTATCTTAGGGTCTGATCACTTTTTTTTAATCTTAGATTTGCCTGAACCTTCTCATTTTTCTGGAATCTGATAAAAGTACTATTGCATTATAGTAACTTAATAAAAATGAGAGTGTTTTGGTTGAATTACATCTTTGTGTATCATAAATCATAAAACTTGGAATTCTCTTATTAGATCCAGTTCTGGATTCAGAAAGTTCGTCTTTCTTTAAGGAACACAAATTATAACAAATAGACTCCGACCTATGCCAGGCTTGAAGTTTGAAATTGATGGTCCTTGAATATCCGAAACAAACATAAAAGGAATCACATGAGGGATAGGTAGAAGAGTTGATATGCCAGTTCTCAAAAAAGAAAAAAAAGAAAAAAAATTAAATAATACAATAAGGTAATACTTTAAGGTAACTTCAAATAGAAATTAATTAGTGAAAATATCAAAACATATTTTTCATATAACGCTTATTGTGAAGATTAAATATTGAGTTTTTATTTAATAACCAATATAATTTTTTAAATACAAATAATTATTATTTAGATTCAAATGAAAAGTACAATTTGAGGCGAGACGTGACATTGTTTATATGGCTGTCACATGGCTGAAAATGTTATTTTTTAATTTTTTTTAGTATACATATTTATGAAGCTTTAATTTTTACTGAAATAATTTATTCAGCAAATATTTAATTTATACGAATTTCTGTCACTTCTTTTTCAGCAACAAAAGTTAATCATGAATTGTCTCTTATGAATAGAGTACTATATCAAAATAATTTAAAACTTGACTTCTTTATTTCGTTTTTTTTTAAATTCTCTAAAGTTGCTTTTTATTATTATACCTCTCAGCTCTGTAAAATCATTTTAGCAATATTTTCACTATAATATTTCATACTTATTTCTAATGAAAATAAATATTTACATTAAATTCTTGTCAAAAAACTAAGTGATATTGCTCTGTGATAAAACAAAATGAATTTTATGTCATTTTTAAAAACGTGAGTGTCGATAACGATTTATATATCAAGAACAAAGTATCCCCCCGAGCCGAAATTCGAGATGACAAGAAAAATATTTTTCATAAACTTGGCTAGTCGCTCCCAATTTTCGGAACGACTAATCCGTCCCCTTTTCCAACTCCCCTAATTTTTCGGAACGACTAGATGCAGCCATAACAAATATAAATAGTATTACCGCACACAAAATAACATGAAAAATTACTTTTTTGAATAATAAATAATTCAAGTATCCCGTCTTCTCCTCTATCCTAGTATAAATTCAATTTTCTTCCAACATTTTACTTCCTTTTTCCATTATATTCTTTCTTTACTTATTCTGATATTCATTTTCAATTTCCTTTTTCATTTTCGAGTCCCCTTTCAATAAAGTCGGTAAGCACATATGAAACAAAAATTGGAAAATAAAGTTCATCATCTCAGCAATTAACTTTCTACGAACGAACTTGCAAATGCTCAAAAGAGCTTTTGTATTCCCCTTTAATCTGTCGATAAACGAGATTGCTGCATTGTAATTTAACTTCCTCACAATTGTGCAACTACATAAAACACAAAAAAGCGAGTTTCCTTCTTGAGTGAGGAATCCATATTTTATGACCATTTCACTACCCTCTGTTTTCCCTTCGATACAATACGTACCTATCAGCATTTTTCTTCAATCGAAACCATAAGAGGATTGTGAAGAATATACTAGTTTTATTTCACGTTTTTATGTCTGATAAAATAACGATAACATCGACTTGTGAGAACAATTTCCTGGAAAAACAGAGTTCTTTTGCATACAATCTCCTCTCTCATAAAATCGATCGTTACTAGAAAACACCATATGCCGGTGCAAACAAAACCCCCTGTATTGCTCCACATACAATATTTATTTTCGTTGCAACATGTGGTTAGAAATCGCCCTTCAAGATGAAATAATACGTATTAATCCCTCATACAAGGAGGTTCGTAATTACCTAAATTTTCAGATCTACTTTTTTGACAGATTTCGACATAATTCGACCCAAGGAGCTCGAAAATGCAATTTTTTTAAAATGTCCGTGTGTGTAACTGTTTTCTGTTCACCTTATCTCGAAATGTATAAGACATGATCATGAGATCGGGACGAATTATAGGTCCATTAATATTCAGGTCTGATAGAATTTTGAGCTAGATCGGCCATTTAGAAGTGGTTTTGATTTTTGTTAAGAGATTTCAAAAACAAAATGTTACCTTGTTTATATGAAAAAAACTTTTTTGACATACAAAATACAACAACATGGTATGTAGTGTAATTGTTCGCGTCTTCGAGACGCATCGTTCGACCTATTGTTGAAACTTTTAGGACCGACCAGTATCGATTTATGAAGAAAAAAAATGGTTTATTTTATTTATATGAGAAAGTTTTTTTGATATACAAAATAAAACAAATCTATATATAGTGTGTTTGTTCGCGTCTTCGAGATACACTCAACTCCTGAGATAAGCATTCTCAGTATATGCTATTCCTAGAACTGATGGCCGCGGAATTTGGTGAGTGCGGAGCGTGGGGGGGCGTGCTCAGTCAAGCGTAACAAACAAGCAGGAGGGCCTCACTATCCACGCGTTAGTTGCATCAGGTTACGTCATGCCTTCTTTCAAACCATATTGAATTCAATATGGAAATCTTTCAATTTCTAGCTTTTCAAGTAAAAATATTGCAATTTCAACGAAATTCGTAGATTTTTGATCACAAACATTGATTTTCCACCAAGAAGATTAATTTTCTACTAAAAATACGAATTTTTCGAAAAAATAAATTAATTCCTAATCACTTAGTTGAGATTTATACTAAAACGATCAATTTTGAATGAAAAATAGAATAGTTACATTTTTAGTTTGAACCATTAATTTTTAAGGAAAAAAAAATAAATTTCAAAAAATAATTAAATTTTCAACTAAAGTCATAAATCATTAACCAAAAAAATTATTTTTTCACAAAGTAGTAGTTGAATCCACAAACAAAACAGAATATTGATTTTCAACCAAACGGTTACAGCAATTACATTTGTTCCAAATGAGATGAATTTTTCAACAAAAAACATGAATTTTCAACAAAACGTTTTAATTAAAAAAATTAATGAAGAAATAGTTGAATCGTCAACAAAAACCTATTATTAATTATCAATCAAACAGCTGCATTTTTAAACAAAATATATGAAATTTTTACCAGAAAGAGATCAATTTTCAATAAAAAAGTTAATTTTAGACCAAATAGTTGAATTTTTAAGCAGAAAAAAATCAGTTTTTAGAAGATAGTTGAATTTTCAACAAAAAATTTAACTCTCAACTAAGGAATATGAGTTTTCTACTAAAAAATATGAATTATCTGTACAAAAAGATGAGTGCTCAATTAAGACAGTTGAATTTTCGTTCAAAAAATATTACTTTTCAACAAAATAGTTGACATTTTAGTGAAATAATTAAATTTTCAACTGAATAACAAAAGTTTTATAACAAAAAATATGAATTCTGACCCAAAAATAATTAACTTTCAAACAAAAACAATTGGACTTTCTTAGTGGGTTCTATTAATTCAGTTCAAATTTGAGCGAGAAAAAAAAACAAGAAAAAGGCGAAGTTTCTTGAAAACAGAGGGGACAATATGCATTTTTTTTAAAGAGGGGAAAAGAGGGGAATATGGAAAAGAGTGTAAAATCTGATATTAAATAGCATTTTCATATCATAGATTACTACATATTTCGTACGTAGATTAATTAGACTTGAGAAAAAAGTTGCTAAAAGTGACTTAAGCGACTGTGTGGCAGCACTGTATATGCACTGAAAATACTTTACGTAATTTATATACGGCCCCCTACCTTGAAAAAAACTAATGAAATTTACGAAGGAAGAACCAAATCGTAGTTTTTAATAATTTTTTGGATGACCTTACTATTTTCCATAAAACCCCGCGTGGAAATGGTCACCATGGGACAAAACACAAGTACCATGGCTCAAGTCTTGAATAATTTTTTGCCCATAGTTCGCCCGTAGTATGGCTGAAGTATGGCTTGTGTCCGAATCCCATGGTTACATTATGGGAAATTACGAAATGCATGGGACAAAAGTTTTAAGTCAATTTTATGACGAATTGCATCAATTATATTGCTGTAAGTTGGTCCGACTTCAGGCCAACTATTTTATTCTAGATGTGAATTTTCATCAGCCTAACTTTGGCCAACTTTGTCGAAGGTCGTTCGAGATACCGAAATAATAAATGTCGACCAATTTCGTCTATCGACCATTGTTCCAAAGTATTATACCCAGGGATCGGAACCTTTTAGGTTGGACTCGAGGTTTAAAGGTTCCTTAAGGGTTCGGATCTGCCCTGGACCCTTTAATTTCTTAAGGGCCGAGTCCGGACCCTGACTCTTTAATTTCTTAAGAATCCAGATCCAGTACCAGACCTTTTAAATTCGCAAGGGTTCGGGTCTGAACCCGGACCCTTTAAATTCTTATGGGTCTGGGTCCGGACCAGACCCTTGAAGAACCCTTTAATATCGGGTCCAACTGAAAAGGTTCCTTGAATTTATTGAAATTATTGAGTTAATTTGAGATTGCGCAAAAGATTTAGCCCGGGAACTGAGGATGCGCAGAAAAGTGACACTTCGCATTATTCTGCGCAGTAAAGTTACGGGGTGTTTGTAGCTGCGCAACAGAGTTCAATGTCAAATATGACGGCTCGGTAAAGTTTGGCGGCATTTACAGCTGTGCCATTCAGTTACATGGAACTTACAGATGCGCAGTATAGTACACGGCACTTATGGCTGCGCAGTAAGGTAAGGGGTTTCATTTAGATGCGCAGTAGAGTTGCATATCACTTACACCTGCGTATCACAGTTATATGCCACTTCCGGCGGCGCGCTACTTTTAGATGCGTAGTAGAGTCGCATAACACTTACATGTGCGCTGTAGTGTTCTATGAAACTTACGGATGCGCAGTACAGTTACGTGAAATTTATGGTTGCGCAATGGGTACTTTTAGATGCGCCGTACATATACATAACACTGACCTCTGCGCAGTAGAGTTACATGGCACTTAGGGATGCGCAGTACAATCGCACGAACCAATGACTGCGCAATAAGGTCAGGCGGTATTTATAAATGCGAATTACAGTAACATAGCGCTTACGTCTGCGCTGTAGGGTTCTATGTCACTATCGGGTGCGCGGTACTTCTTACAGTGCATTTATAACTGCGCAGTAAGGTTAGGGGATACTTATAGATGTGCATTCATGGAATTAATGGATTTCGCTACATTATCGGAATTCGTGGCATTCATAGAATTGGCGGAATTCACGGCATTCACAGAATTCGGGAACACACCGTATACGAAAAATAGGGGCCCCTACTTAAATGTATGGGTAAATTTTCAAAAGGTTGGGTGGGTGTAGGTGGTTGGGGGTGGATAATATCATTAAATACAGACTGTGAAATGAAACGGTAAGCAATATAATGTCTTATAATTAATTCGCCCCCGAATTCACGCATGTAATATTCACGCCGACTCAGTGTATCTGTACGATTTTCGGCAACTTACTCCGAAAGTAGTACCTTGTTACATTAAATAACAATATACAAGCTCTCTGTATAAAAAGGCAGATTATACAAACATGCAAGATATCAATAATCTGTGTCGCTCAATTT
>JAABKJ010000357.1:0-51612 GCA_011634705.1 Andricus grossulariae | reverse complement strand
AACTGATTTCTTTCCCATATATCAACTAGTGTCTCCCCTGTACCACATTCTTTGAGGATTATCTCGTTTCGGACTTTCTCCATCAGTGTTTCCCGCATATTGTGCGCAGACGTTTCATGCCAGTTAATTTAAAGTATTTCCCCAATTATTCAACATTTCAGACAATAATTACATTTATCCATTTTGCAGGTCATGGCAATCGATGGTGTATCAGTAATTCACATGACTCGTCTAGACTGCGTTCGAAGACTGAAGGAGTCTCAGTTGGTAATAAAACTCGTTGTGAGATGTAGAGGAGCCCTAAGACCGGAAGTGGTCAGTGCGGAAAGGAAATCCACGCCAGAAAAGACTAAAATTCCCCCTGAATTACCATCAGTACCTCCCCCGGTGCCACCCAGGAAATTGAGACATCCTAGAGGATTGGCGGACGGTGAAGCAAATCCAAGCCCTGTGAAGAAGTCCTGGGACAGCCCGAAATCGATTCCTACGTCCCAGAACGGCTCTCCACACTCTCTTCATGGTAGCAACAATAGCAGTAAATCCGCTTCCTATGAGAGTTGTTACTCTTCCCCAAAAAGTTGCACTAGCTCGAAAAACGGAAGCCCTAAAGCCGCACCCAAGGATCATTATCCAGATGCATCAAAACCTAAGCAGGTACTATGATTAAAATATCCTAATCTGATTATATTTTTCAACAAAAATACTGAATTGATCCATTTTCTTTTAGGAGCCACCTGAGGCGATGGTTTATCTCGACGCCAGATCTCAGGACGGTTCAAGTACCCACGGCAGTACGTCAGACGATACCGGAAGTTCTCTCTCGACAGTGGTCGACAGATTTTCATCGTCCGACCGCGTCTCCACAATATCTACAATTTCCACTGCCTCAACAACATCAGAACAACATGGTGCAGAAAGCATGAAAGGAGATGCCTCCGCTGATCATTATGACGACAACCAAGTCAAAGACTTCTTGACAGACAGTCTTAACCTATCAGGGATGTTGTCCCCTTTCGATCAGCTTGAACGAGACTTCAACCTCAATCAACCTGACTATCTCCTAACACGTCTTGCCAACTCCGAGGCTGTCACCCACGTCGAATCCCGTGGCGATGTCGAACGGGTGACTGCTGTTGTTGCACCCAACACTGTCCTCATCGAAGAAACCATCACTCTTCAACCACCTCTCAGTTTCCAGGATGCACCTCTAAGTTATGGTCACGAAACAAGCCCTGGCCTTTTTTACACTGACCTCGCAGCTGATTCCAAGACCCACTTCCGGCCAATTAAGGACGACGCTTCCATCGTTGAATCCGTTAATGGAGACGTGGATCACATCGCAGATAATGATAAGGGAAATTCTGATCCGAGATCAAACAACCTAGACTCGGCGCCACCTCTGCCCATTAGGAATCACGTCAACAGGATTCCCGTCAATCAGCAGACTCAGATGCTAAATGGCGAGAAAATATCCTGCACAGACGCTGATTATGATCGAGAGGCCGAGGTGCCGATCTTACCCCCCAAGCCTATGCCTAGAAAAGACCTTAAGTCAAAGAGGAAGAGACCTCCGCCCCCACCTCCACCTCCTGCGACTGCTCCGAGGAAAGAAGTTCCACCAGTACCGGCTGAACCACCTGCCAAGGTCGTTGATGAGGTCAACGTGGTTCAAGTTCCAGAGATCAATAAGCTGGAAGAGAAGGTAGAGAATAAGATGATTAGTGCAGGGATTGAGTTGAACAGTCCAGGAAACTTGTGCAACTCAGAAAAAGAGTTGTGCTCTGAAAAAGAGGTGGATAAGGCAGGAAAAGGATTGTGTAAACCTGTTCAAGAGATGGAGATGATAGTCAATGATGTGACGAGTAAAATCCAAAATGATAAATCTCCGAATAAAGTTGATAAATCTCCATCGAAAATTGTAAATTCGCAGATAAATAAGGTTCTGGATATCGTAGAGATGAAGATCAAGATGTCGGATGAATTGCAGACAAAACAATCCTCGACGACCTCCGAGGACCCGGAGGATGACCGAAGGATCAGGGAAACTACTGAGAAATGTAGGAAATTTGAGAGCAATGTTGTTTCTGACATTCCTAAGGAAAATATAAACCTTGCGGATATGTCCAACACGCAGACACTTTCGATCGAATTGGAAGATTCGGAGGACGAAAGAGTTTTAGAGAATAGGGAGCAAAGAATTTTAGACAAAAAAGATACAAGGGTTTTGAATGAGGACACGAAAGTTGTGGATAAAGAAGATGTGGTAAAACCTATGGTCAAACTTGATTTTGATGATCAAGGGGATCAAAAGAGTAAAATAATAGCTCCGGATTATGTAGAAGAAGTTAGGAAAGAAGATAATGAAGAGACTTGTTCTTCAGATCATAAAAATGACACAAAAGACATAGAGATCAAAAGGTGTTACAAAAGGGTGGAGGAAATGGAGGATGATGATGGATCTAGTGAAGAGAGTGATGATGGAGATTATTACTGGCAGAGTAATTTGGCCACGATTGGGGAAGAAGAGGAAAATAATTCGTTGGAATACACTAATGCGTAAGTATTTCTTTAATAATAGATTATTTTTATGAGAACGACAAATTAAAAACAGTACTCTTTGACAGAAAATATCTTTAGAATAAAGTCCGGTAAAATCTGATTTTAAAAATACATAAAGGTGATAGAATTCTACGTAGTTGGTGAAGGTAGATGAAATTTGATGAGGTTTTATAGAAGCTGTCGCAAAAATGTTGAAAGTCTTTAGTTTGAAAGCTAAAACTTCATAATTTCTTTTGGTTTTTTAATTTTTCTAAACAATATTTCTTTGCTCAAAGAAGTGTGAAGGATTGATTCGAATTCTGGTTTGAAAAAAAGACTAGATGTAAAAGAAAGTCTCTTATTAATTAATTAATTTTTATTTTATGGAAAAACTTAAAAGCTCTGAAATGCATAATTTGTAAAATAATCTATTCTCTTTACACTCGATCAATACAAAGCATTTTCATCAAGTAACTTTCTACTAACTATTATTGTTGAAACTGAGATCAGATTACAATAAGTAACCATATCAGACATTCTAGAATATCTGTCTGTGATTCATGCTTTTATTCGAGAAACTAAAGGAAAATAAATCCAGTTACTATTGTGTTTTATTGTCTTTTGTAAGTGGCATAAGTTCTCGAAAATTGGCAATGTGAATGGAAAATTGTTATGCAAAATACTTTGTAAAATAACCAAAATTTCAAGAATTCAACGCAGGGAAGGTTGAACTTGATAACGTAAAACTCATGAAAATTAAGAAATACATAATCTTATAGGGAAAATATTTAAAATCAGTTCACTATCAATTATTATTTTAATTATTATTTTCTAACAATGAATGTTCAAAATTTTCCACATTTGTCTACTGTAAGTTGGGTACAAGTGACTCGATTTTTTTTATACGAATATCAAACCTGGAAAAGGGGCCTAAAAATTAATTTGTAATATTATAGAATAAGAAAAAATGTTGAGTATTTAGTTAAAATAATCCAATGCGAGGCCAAACTGATATCCACTTTTACATGATTATTATCTACAAAAAAAATACAGTTTTTAACAAAGTTCAATTAATGTCCATATTCATGACACAGAAAAACAATAATATTAACTTTTGTTGAAAATAATTGAAAACAATTGCATTTAGCAGAGAAGCTGGGTTCCTAATAATCAAATATTCCTATTACCGAAATTTATCAACATCTAGAAAATACTAAGCTTCACTAAATTTTCGAAATTTCTAAAAAAAATTCTTTCACAATGTCTATCACACTATCTTTCATACAATATTGCACATTGTAGCCTATGTCATCATCATTAAAAAATCGCTAGAGAACCCTTTAGAAATTTCTCAAATTTATCACGGACACGAGCCATCTAAATTTCTAGATGTCGGCAAAAGTCGGCAACAGTAATTATTAATTTTTATGGTTTCGTAGTTCCGGGCAGAAACTCTTATATTTTCGTTGGGTGTCCGTCCGTCCGTTGTACTTTTTCCCGGGAGGGCAAGTGAGGGGGATTGAGTCAAGGGGATGTAGAAATAGTGATGGGTGGTGAGAGGGAAGTAGGAGAAGGGTAGAAAGGAAGTGAGGAGGAGTAGGGGAATGGAAATATGGGGGGGTGAGGGAAGCAGGGGAATGTAGGAGAGGGGGGATAGGTGGGGAAGTGATAATAGGGGAATTAGATGAGGAAGAATTAGTTTAAGGGGAATGCAAGGGTTGGTATAGTAGGGGAAGTGAAAGGACGGAAATTATGAGTGGGGAGGGGAAGTAGACGAAAGGAGGGTGAGTAGGGGAGGGAAAGTATGGGAGGGGGAAATTTAATAGGTAACGAAACCCTTCTCTGTAGGCGCGCGGTGCTTCCTTTAACTAATTTTTTTTTAATTTGAGCCTGCTTAATTAAGCCTTCTCATTTAAAAATCAATTATTTTGAAAATTCGAAAGACGGATCTAGTTTAATGTAAGCTTCTCCTTGTATGACATGGCATCAAAAAAATGTCATTCATAGCAAAACAAAAAAAATACTGAATGGACTAGGGATGCGTCATGTGACCATCTAGTTGTAAGATTGTAGACGAGTTTCTGTCGTGCGCAGTGTGGATCTGCTCTGCGATTAATTGGTCTTGTTTTCTCATCGCTAATTATCCATGTATATTACCTATCTGCTTGGCAAGAAGTATGGCGCCATTCCATTTGATATTCTCGGGACGTTGTTACTCGCAAGGTTGCGTTCATCCAAATAGATTTAATCCAGTTAAGACTGACGTAGGTATAGGATCATAGTTTTTTTATCAAACTCGCAGACTTGTTTCTCAAGACTGTAATGCCATGACTGTTAAAAAATTGGCATTCACTCCTCTTGATTATTAAGTTCTTAAAATCAAGCGGACATCACTTCATTTAAAAAAACATGGCATGCTGCGGGTTTTCTTGAAGGAACTGATGATTTATGATTTTTTTGAAGCTGGAAGTCATCAATTTACACAATTGTTTCAATAAAGGTATATATTGATCAAACAAATATCGCAAAATATATTTCAACTAGCATTTAAAATACGAAACAAGATTGCTATCCAGTTTTGAATTGCACAATATTTTAATACATTTTTTAATACTTTTGGGAAAATGATCAATTGTGCAGGCTTCTAATTTGAAATGAAATTTTTTATTCGATTTTCTAATTTTAAGTGCCGCAAATTCAAGAGTGTTCAGGTGTGTAACTTTGAATTTGAACTTTTCAATTTTAAAATTATGTAATTTAAAAGGTGCACTCGCAAACGTTTCTACTAAAGAAAAAATTTGCGGCTTTTGCCGTTTTCAAAGTAAACCCAAAACAAAAGTTTTTTAGAAAATAAATTTTTTTGTCTTTTCGACTTCAACTCGCTATAGTTCAGCCAATTTTTTGATGAAATTTAGACGAGATATTCTCTTTGATGTTATACAACTATCAAAGTAAATAACCTTTGAATATTTTTATTGACATAAAAGTTATAAACTTTTATCAAAGACATTGCATAAATCATGCATTTATCTCTTCATGTTCATGGGTTGTCGAGCGAATTTTGAGCAGTAAAAAACTCCTAGCGGAAAGTCTTTTCTTGTGTAATAAAAACAACAAAATTCTATTTAATTTTTCAAGTGTACCATTATTTTAAAGATTTTTAACTTCAATAAAAAAATGTACAAATCAGTATAATGACTGTGCCGAACATGGGGCAAAACGGGACGATTTTGCTTTATGATTTTTTGTCTCATACTAAAATACTTTTTTTCCGCATTTAACACTATAGGTGCCTTAAACAACTAATAAAGTACTAAAAAAATCTTTTTCGCACTGAAAAAATGCCATGTTTTACTTTTTTGATTGATTTTTGAAAAAAAAGTTTGTCGTCCCATTTTGCCTTGCACGGGACAAAACGGGGCTCTTTGTTATATAAAAAATAAAATGTATTATGAACAAAATTGATTAAAAAAGACTAAACATATAAGTAGTACAGTTACAAAAACTGCTTGTAACAACTTTTACTGTCAATTTTTTACATAAAAATGGCCAAAATCAGGCCTTGCAAAATACGCAGACATGAATTTCGTCTCCGCCCTCACTGTTGAAACCTGCGTAAGACTGATGAGCCCAATTGTCACACGAACTGCATTGGACCCACTGTTCGATCGAAAAATCGTGACTGCATTCGGCAAAAATCAAAAGCAATGTGCGCTCTAATTCAGCGCGCGCGGTGTCCCGTTTTGCCCCTGCCCATTCTGCCCCTAATTACTTTTTCCAATATGACTCCCGAAATTCGCAATAATATTCCCAATCAAAAAAAAGCTTGGATGCAAAAGAAGGGCTATTAGGCATACAAAGGAATGGTGCTGAAGCAATTTTAATTAAACAAACATTTGTATTACTTACTTGTAGTTGAAAACCAGTCAAAATCGTAACTGGGCACGAAAACGATCCCTGCTTCTCATAACTTGGAAAATAACAACAAAATTATAACAAATTGACATGGGAAATCTCGCGAACGACTCAAAACGAAGTTCCTCCAATATCCAGTAGATGGCGTCACATCATAGAGGAGATATAATTATTTTCCCGTTTTGCCCCCGTCGTCATTTTACCCCATGTTCCCCTATTGGGCTCTGTTGAAATTCATTGTTTTTGCATGAAATATAAGGAAAATTCATGCACAATTACGATTAATTAAAAGTAACTGCTCTTTTTCAATTATAGGCTTCATTTTTTCGCAGAATAAACCGAAAATATCTTTTCTATGACTCCTCGTTGTCATATTTAGTAATTTGACTGAAGTTTTTGTTTATTGAAAGAGATCTTATAAACAAATGTGAATGTTTACCATTCTTCCATGAATAGACTCAATTTTTTCACAGAATCGATTATATATTTAATGAATTTCTATAAACAAATACTCGTTTCGATCGCACGGCCGAAATGAAACTTTCTTAATTTCTCAATGCGGACTTATTTTGAATCATTATTTCTACAGAAAACATACGTATACCTTTCTGAGGAACTTTCCTGCTGGCGGTTTTTTATTGCTAAAAATTCGCTCAACTCCCAAAGAGCTTGAAGACATGCATGCACGCTTTATGCAATTTCCCAGATAAAATTTTATAATTTTTGTTGAAACAAAATTTTTCATATGTTATTTATTCTTCTAGTCATAGAACATAAAAAAAATCCTGTAAATTTCTTCAAAATTTTTCAGAGTTAGCTGAAGTAGAGCGAGTTGAAGTCAAAAAAGGAAACATTTGTTTTCCAAATAACGGATCTTTCAGGCTTAATTTAAAAACGGCAAAAGCTACAACTTTTTTGTTCAGTAGAAAAAAGATGCGCAATTTAATTTCCTATAAGATCATGTACTTATAAAATTAAAATTCGAAACTTGTTTGAAGCGTTTCCATTGGGCAACTCCTTTCAGTGAGAAAAATGTATAGGCGGTTATAAAATCCGGCCCCTCAATTTTTAAAGCTTTATTTTGAGTCTCTTTGGAATTTTGATTTTCCTGAATTCAAAATTAAATTTGATTTTGAAAATTTCAGATTTTAAGGGTTTGAAAGCCTTGAGTAATAAATCGTACAATATTAAAGTCTTCAAATTTGGTATTGTACAATTCTAATTCTTAATTCAAAATTGTTTCGTTATGTTTCTGTTTCAAATGCTTCAAACTAAAAATTTCACGACTATTATAAAGCTTTTAATCCGAATTTTTAGAATTTTAGAAAAGTTAAATGTAAAATTGGACTGCGATTTATAAAATTGGAATTTGAAACTATTTCATTGTGGATATTTTCAATTAAAAATTGTTCAATTATTTGAAATTGTTTATGTTTAAGTTTACAGGCTAATAATTTAAAATTAATAAAATTAAGGCTTTTACTTTTATATTCAATAAGAATTTTGAACCAATTTAAATTTGAAATTATACGATTTAGAACATCAAAATGTATATGACATCAAAATAAAAAATTTAAATATTTTCGATAATACTCGTACATGCAAATAGTAGAAACCCTTTCGTGTAGACGGATGCCCTCTACTTCAACTAATTTTTTTTATAAATTAAAAGTGCTTGACTATATTCAGAATTTTGTTTTGAAGTTTTATAGTTTGAAGGGAACGCTCAGAATTATAGTCATATCCAAAATGGAAACGAAACCATTTTGAATATTTCAATCTAAAATTATTACACATAGAACGCTTTAATCCTTAAACTGACATTCAAGGCTGTCAATTTGAAATTTTACAATAATAATTAAGTGAAATTATTAACTGAAGTATGTTACTTTCCACAATAATTTTCCAATCAAAGTTAGGAAAAGATCATTTCTGTTTAAACTCTCTCCCAACAGTTTTATATTATTAAAGCTTATAATAAGAAAATACGTACTTGAACGCTAAGTTTACAGAAAGGCTCAATTGCTGACATTTTATATTCTATAACTGATAGTTAACCAATGCAACTATACCAATTTCAATATCGCACATGCATCTCAGATTGAAGTAAAGACAGGGAATTCAAATGGTAAAGCAATCTAAATGCAAATGTATTATTAAAATCAGCCATTATTTTTATGTTTCATTATAGCAATAAGGAAGTGAATGACCTTGGGGAGAAAGTATCAGACGAAAAGGAGAAGCTGGAAATCCCTAGCCTGCCTATGAAGGAAGTGTGCAGCAAAATTGGTAAGTTTTTTCAAATTTTTATAAACAGTGAAAATATCAGGCGCGGGTCTACAGAGTGTCGAAATCGGCAATCACCCCCTCCCCCACTCCCCCAGATGATTGTTTGATTGTTTGTTTGGAATTGTTTATTTTTTAACGGTTCAATCAAACTTGAGTTCATTTTTTTTTAAACTCCTAATTATAAATCATATAATTTTCAACGTTTTTAACATGATGAAGCTTTGAAGGTTTTAAATATTTAAAATTCTTCAATTTTGACCATTGAAAGTTACAGTTAATGTTGTTTTGTACAGAATTCTTATTTTTTAATAGCCTCTATCTAGTTTATTTCAAAAACTTCAAATGTCATTTGATACTACTTGATATGATGTACCTCTCAATATTTTTTATCATCTTTAAAAATTCTATAATTTAAATTTAAAATTATATATTTGAATGTACAATTCTGAAATAGTTTAGTTTTAAAGGCCTTAACAGTAAATTTGTTTAGCTTCAAAAGTTCAATTACACAAATATTTGTTTTGTAGTTTCCTAATTATTAAATAATTAATCAGGAACCTTACTAATTCTTTAAATTTTAGTTTCTTATGTTAGTTTTGTTATACAGATAAAAGTAATTTAAAATGTACAGTTCTTAATGCTTCTTTCAATTTATTAAATTTTTACGTGAATTAAATTTAAATTTAATCAATTTAGGAGGTTTCCAATGTTTAAGTTTTACAATGTAATAACAAGCATTCGGTAGGTTTTGTGAGGATATTATCATTATTAGCGATTTATGCCTTCTTTTAATTTTAATGAAAAAATATGCTCCTTAAAATTTAAGACAATTGAAACTCTTGAAATCTTGGAAATCTTATTAAAACTACCTAAATGTTATGAAATTCCTTTTGACATCCCTTAAAATATTATGAAATGACTGCAAATCTTTATACTCGACTGAAATACAATAAAATCCCTTAAAAATCTTGTGAAATTCCATGAAAAATAAGTTTTCTTCAAATCCCTAAAAATTATTGAAATCCTCAAAAATCTTATTGAAATATCCTAAAACCTTATAAGTCATTACAATCCTTCAAAATATTTCGAAATTCTTTAAAATCACATAAAATTTGATTTGATTCCGCAAGATCATTAAAATTATTGGCAATTCTTTTAAATTTGTTTAATCCATTAAAATATCTTTGGAATCCTTGGAAATGCCCTAGAATATTTCAAATCCTTGAAATCTTTTAAAATACCTTGATATTTTTTTAAGCGCTTGAAACTTCCTTGGCAATTTTTAATTCCTTAAAATCTTTAAAATTCTTTGAAATCCATTAAAATGTGATGATATTTCTTGAAATCCCTTTGAAACATTTTTAATCTTGGAAATCCTCTGAAATCCCTTGGACATTTTGAAATATCCTAAAGTCTTATAAATCCTACATATGAAATCCTACGAAATCCTTCAAAATCCGTATCAAATTTAGGTAATTCTTTGCAATACCATAAATTTATCTTTAATCTCTGAAAAGCCCTTCAACTCTTTGAGATAATATGGAATCCCTTAATTTATTCCTTGTGCGATCCCTTGGACTGCCGGAAAACTTTTAAAATCTTTCAAAAGTCCTTCAAACGTCTAAAAGCTTTGACCATATCCTAAAATAATTATATTTCTTTGAAATTCTATTAAAACGTTGAAATCCTTTGCAATCCTTTACATACCTTGAAATATTTTAAAATTCTTTTAAATCCCTCGAAATCTTTCAGATATTTTAAATCTTTTGAACTCATTCAAAAAAATTGTGCAGAACAACTTACAGGGTCAGTCTACTAGACTATTCTCGGGTCCGTTGGTGAGTCCCAGTCCGCTTCTGAATGCTCATTGCAAAGAAAAGAACCTACACTTTTTCCAGGAAAGAAAAAAGAACTCTAGTTTCGAAAAATTGTTGATAAAATCGTTTGATCAATTAGTGAATTAATAATTATTTAATTCTAGTTGTAAATATTGGATTTGGACGCATGCCTATATCGTGCCTATATAGGGAGTTGAGTGTACTTTAAATTTAGAAGAGTTCTAATGCTATGGATGCTTTAAATTTGTAGCTAAGTATTCAGCATTTAAATTGTACATTTTTCAGGGATGAAAGTTTTAATTTTTTAATTTTTACGACTTGGAAAAATCTTTGATAACCGTGAAATGATAAGAAACTTGTTTTTGTTTTAGAGGCCACCCTAAAACATTCATCTTAAGAATTTGAATGCAAGTAAGAAACTTATCGCAAGCATATAGCGCCCGAATCATGAGTACTAGTATACAATCATAATTAAATGCATCAAATTATATGTACAGAAATTGGTCAATTTAATTAGTTATAGCTCTCGATGGATCTCTCGATGCGCGCCTGGGAAATATTAAAATAAGCTTAAAAATATTATAAAGCTTGAAAGCGTAAATATATGCTAAAATGTTTAATATAAAAAAGACTTAAGTTAAATGCAATATAGTTAGTCGCACTTGTGAGGATTGTGACTTTATTTCGTAAGAGATTTTGTGGTAAATCAAACAAGTGTTGAAGAGCGTCTGCTATGGACTTTTCCAACAGTGGCTTTAGTGCGTTCGGTATAAATCGAAAGCGTAAATTATTATATCCATCCTCGAGATTTTATACGCGATAAGCGGTATGTATAGTTACATATTGTGCGTACCTACGTAACCGCTGTGGAAATTACGATGTAGGTGTTTAAAAAAATGAAAGGAGTGCAGTCAAGTCACCCGGTATGTGCGCCTACGCTTTGCGGCTTCGCACTCTCTTCTGCAAAGTGTTTTTTTTTAACATTAAATCTCAGTATGTGCATCTGCCGTTCTCGAGTTTCGCCAACTTCAAACGGTGGCATCTAGAAAGTCAAATGCCGTGAATAATTACACGTTTATGAAATTATTATTATCTTTGGAAGGAATAAATTAAGCGCATCTCGAGGCGGATGCAGACTTGCGGTGGGTCATAAAAAACAACAGATGTTTTTTAAGTCTCACCCCCTCATTATCCTTCATTCAGTGAGGAATAGCCTGTCGAATTTGTTCAGATTAAATCTGAATTATTGAAAATTTTACTAATTCAAGTAGTACTTGGAGTATTTGACGAACGAAATAGTAATATTTTAGAATGTCACTAATTTAAAAGCAAAAAAATCACAAGTTGATTTTACCAAAGTCAATTAGTAAAAATATTGACCAATTCTTTAGTGATTTCGGTTACTAATCAATTAGTGAAATTCTTTTTTGATTATGTTTTCTCATTATGTATTTATTTCACTTTCCATATTCGATTTTTTTGTTCCTTTTGGGTTCAAAATTAACCACGCTGAAGCAGAAATAAATCGGATAATATTCAGAGGGCGCTCATCGTGAATTTCTCTGTTTTTACAGAAGAATTAATTTTTCTCGGAACACGGCAGCTTATAATGCAAAATTCTACAGAATATAAAAGATGCGGCTCCTTAATATCAGTACTTATGTATCATAGGTTTTTAAAAATAATTTTGCATACTGAAGGAGATATGCGAAGAAAATTGTTATAAAGAAGCGTGAATCATATATTCAACTTACTGATTGGTCTTTAATATACCTTTACATTATTTTCCGTTTCTTAAATAACAATTCATACAAACATGTAAAATTACTATTTTTAAATAATTGGTTATGATGAAATCTTCTTTATAACATTTTTCATCCCAAATCTCCTTGGGTATGCATAATTATCTGGTCTGCCGTTTTCGAGCCAAATTAATTTGTCTGTAAAAATGGACAAATTTGCCTTGAATGACCTCTTAATATTACCCGCTTTATTTCTCCTTCAACGTGGTTCAGTTGATATAACAAGGCCAGTGCGAGGCAAACCCCGAAACTGTTATTATATGGAACTTAGAGTGTATACCCACTTCCGGTTGCATTCGGGACATGAGTTTAGTACCAATAAATTCAGTTTAAGGCCTAAGCATTATCCCCGACTCAAAACCCACATAATTCTTTTAACCTTAGATCTGAAATAATTCTACTAACAAAGTTACTCTTAAGTAACAACATCGGTTGATAGGGGTTGGGTTATATATATATATTCATAATTATTGCTGTTAAATTTATTTAAAGTATAAAATGAAATTTTAAACAAGACATTAATATTTTTTATCCTACTGTTTTAATTTTATTGTAAAAACTAGAAAACCCTAGGAAAGAAGATTTTTTTCTCTTTGTTCTAATCAAATTCGAACAATAGGACAAAAAATACTAAGATCCTGTTTCAAATAAATGCAATATTTTTTTAATAAAAATGTTTGTCATTAACGTTCAGAAATTCCGTCCATCTTCCAAAAGTTATTTTTTTCTGCAGACCCTTTATTTAATTATTTGAAAGCTCAAATCACAATATATATATATATATATAACCACATATAACTAAAGAAATATTTCACAGTAAAAGAGAATACTTGAAATTGGTAAACATTTCTTCACGATTTTTTATTAGTATAAATTCTTCAAATCATTTTTTATAAAATTAAAAACAATGATGAGGGTGCGACCTGAAAAAATATGTTTACTTTTTGCACACTCGATTAGAGTGTCTATGATCACCATCCTCCTTTACTTTTTTTAAATTTAATAATAATAAAATAGACAGTTATTGTTAACATATAAAAATTTGTCTTTTAAGCCAAAAAATAGACTATAGTCATATAATTAGAAAAATTGGGGTTTTGGCTAAGACCCTAGGAAATTAGCTAAACGTGGGAGTTTATGAGAATCTTCTATAACCCATATATGTGAACAAATTTAAGAAAGGATAAAAGTTTTGATGCTTCTAAATGACAAGAAACCTCACATACAGTCAAAAAATTGAAAAATTTATTTAATTAAGAAATTATTTTGCTACTTAAGTAAAAGATTAACAACAACGCTTTACTGGAAAACTTAGAGGTTATTTCTCACATGTTTTACTCAGGTGTAACTGAATTGATTAGTGAATAAGTCTGAAATCACTGATTAATCAGTGAAATGTCTAACCACTATTTCAATCAATGAATTTTTCACTGATTCATATTTAGAGAGCACTAAATCCCTGGCTTATTCAGGAATTTAGAATACTTTTAAGGTAATCTCTCTAAATTCCTAAAGCATTTTAAGTATTTAGGAAAATCTCAAATATAAGCATGGTATTTGCCTTCATTTTGTTTCATAACTCACTTAGAGTTTAAAATTAAAATTCATTCAAAAATATTTGCTATGAAGGGATTTGCTATCATGAGACAATGAATAGAATTTGTTGAATGGACAATTTGCATTAAACCTTTTTATATAATTTTAAAAGCAACAATCTCTTCTTCTTGAATGTATATACTTTGTTGGAAAACCTGACCTTTTGTATTTGTAGAGGAGCCTCATTTTGAATTAACAAAACTTTGTTTGCAAGCAATGTTGAATATGACGTTCCAATCCTCGAAATCGATTTCATTTAGAGTTAAAAATTAAAATGCATTAAAATGGATTGCGTATTATTTATTACAACTCTGATCTATTCAAGACCATGAAAATACGTTTACAAATAGTTCATCGGCTATTTTCAAGTTTTTGGATAGACAATTTTTTACTTGAAAATACAATTTTAGCACTTTTTATTGAACTTGCACTTTCTGTTAATTATTTAAATAAAAATATATGAATTATTTGTTGCAACAGGAAGCACTTTGTAGTTAAGTATACTTTGAAGAAGAGAAGAATTTTGCTTTAAATTTAATTAAAAAGACTTAATACAAATTGTTGATTCAACAAATTTTATTGATAATTGTCTAACAACTGCAAATCAGTTTGTACGAAAACTTTTAAAATATACTCAGTTCAATGTATTTTACTTTTAAACACTAAATTAATTATGAATCAAAATAAAGACTAGTTTTGTGCTTAAATTGTATACTTTCCTAAATACCTTAAATTCTCTAGGGATTTAAAGAAATGACCTGAAAGTGTTCTAAAATTCCTGAATAATTCTGGGATTTAGAGAAAAGGTAATACCTGAATGTAAGCTTATCCTAAACTCCCGCGTTTAGCAAATTCCCGAGGTTTTCAGCCAAAACCCTAATTTCCTTATTACCTACGACATATATATCGCATGTCTGTAACAATTTCTGGTCAAACTTTGTTGAAAAACAAATTGAATAAATTGACCAACGCGAAAAGGATAACCTCGTTATTTGACGTGGTCATAAAGTCTATCTGAAAAAAACATTCTCCGTATCCACATAAAATCCCAGAATATCGATTTTGGTTGTAAAATTACCTGCAACAATAACTGTCCCAGGGGTATTATTTTATATTGTATAATCATGTGCATTGAATGACATAATGTCGTTGAAATAAAAGTTACGAGTACAATATAGAAGATTTACCCCCATAAAGAATTAACCTTTCATTTTACTGTAATCCTAATATGCTATGTCTGTATATAATGATATCATAGACCACTTTCTGATCAATTCAGGACATTTTGCTCAGAAATGTGTGGCATTTTATCTTATATACTTTTTTGAATTCAATACTTAAGAACTTAAGCGATTAAACGAATTCTGTAAGAATCCGGTTATAAGAAAAAGCCACCTACTCGAGGTATAAAGAGAGTATTATTCATGCGTTTAAGATATGCATAATTAAGGATAGGATTTTCTCCATGCAGGCATAGTCAAGTCTTTAGACTCTTTTTCTCACACCCACCTAGATATCAGTCACTCACAGACTAGAAGCTGTTATTAGCGATCGAGTGCACCAATATCCGTATTTCCCACCTACCTAGTATCTGTTAATTGAAGATCGTAAGAGTCACCTAGTACGAAAAGAGGCGCAATCATCGACCATTATTCACCCTCACTCACCCTTAAAGACCAGTCCAGGCACTTGGCAGTGTACGTAGTCATGCATTCAGCTTTTCTAGAGTTCAGACCGGCGATTAAACTAAAAATAGTAAATGCACTACCGCTCATTTGCATACTCAACCGAGTCCCGAGTATAGGGCAGTCGGTAAATTTAGTTCTCTAAACACGTTTTGCCAAGCTTAGTCTCTATCATGTTTTTTTCAAAAAATGTCTTAAACGTCGAGTTTGCTCACGCCTAAAGGCTCAGCTTTTAAATAATTACAGTAATTATTGTCAGATTTTAAAATCATATCTACACATACATACGTGAAAAACAACAATGATTGAAGAAAGATGATTGATTTTAATATTATGAGGAATATTGGGAAAAATAGTGGTAGTAAAAGCCTTTTATCCTGAATATATTTTGCAATCATTTTCTTGAAGAATTGCACCATTTCTATGGCTGATGATTTCAGAATTAATATTTTGCCAGATATTTTCATAATAAATGTTGAAAGGAGACTTCTGAATAATGTTATTCAGAATATGGTGGTTATAATGTTATAGTAATTATATTAATAAAAGCTGAACGTTATACCTCCTTCTTTAATTTTGAACATCAGCATGGTCAAATTTGTCTATTGTATTATGAATTGAAAAGTTTTCGAAAGTAGAAATATATTCAAAATAAATGGAATAATTTTCAGAATTGGTCAAATTAATTATATTCGATTAATAATATAGTACCAACAACAGACATAGTAATTATGACAATTTCAAATTGCGTTTAAACCTCTATCAAATAAGATTTTCAATTGTAATTCAAAGCCTTCGAGGATAAATTTTAAATTAAAACTTAAAAAAATTTGGAGATTTTAAATTATCAGTAAAAAGTGTGTGATTGTAAGTGCTCGCGAGGTGTTTGCAAAATTAATGGAGTTTAATTGAAAGTATTTCTGCAATTGATATATGATAGTGAACTAATGAGATTTATTAAATTATTGATGGTTAAATTTGTACCGAAATAATGCTGGCCCCTTTTTTTTTAGAAAAATGAGATTTATGCTGTATAATAATAAATATTGAATACTAATATCGTTCAAATCCCTTCCCCTCATCTTAAGATTATTTAAAAAGAAATTTTAATTGGTTATCATAGTTTATAGTTTTATTAATATGGAATAAATAAATTGGCCTGAGACAAGGGGGTTCACTTTCGTATTCAATAATTAACTAAACCCAAAAATCTGAACATTTCCGTGGTATTTCAGAATAACAAAAAACCTAAATAAATAAAATAACAAAATAAAAACAAAAAATAAAGTAAAAAAACTGTTAAGGAACATTCACCATTTACTTTCTTTATTTCGTATCAATTAATAAGGAAAATCGAATGTTTTTACTTTGTCACGATAAAAAATTGCTTTAATTTCCATCTAAATATATTGGCTTGGAATAGTGTTGGGTAGTAACTCGTAACTTGTACCGAAGTTACCGAAAAACCTACGGTCTTTGTAAATTTTTAGGAACTTAGTTACTTTTGTAGACATTTAACTTGTCACGTAACGTAGTTACTATATTTTACTATTATATTATACGCTTAATTGAATCATTGAGTTTCTGAGTGTTTGAACACTTTAGAATTGTTTCCAAACATATAAAAATTATTTTTAGGCTTCAATAGGCCTCTTCAAAGGCGCGTGGTAGTTACATTTAAAGTAACTTTTCGGGAACATGACGTTTTTTTTAGTAACGTAACTTTAAAGAGTTACTTTTTCAAAAACATAACGTAACTGTAACGAGTTATATAAAAGAAAATAACTTACCCAACACTGGTTTGGAATGCCGGTCAAATAAATCAATGAAATAGCCAGGTGAAGAAAATGATAAGAAACATTCATCATATACTTTTTAGTCAATGTTGTTATTTTGTATTAATTCAGTGAAAGAATTGATTTTTTCAAAAAAGGCCACATGGATTATTCGAGTTTTCATAATAAAATTTTCGTGGCATGATAGTCCACCAAAACGTTTTTAAATTTTTAAATTCCAACCTTTTGAAAATTAAAAATCTTCTGGGCAAAATTTTTGTAGGCATAGGTTCTATTAATAACATGTAATTAGAAATTAAAAACAAATTTGGTTAAAATAAGAATTTCTTTAAACAGTTTCTTTGGACTTTGTTAATAGTACTTTTATTTTAATTTTAAAGATATTTTGCATGAAATGATTTCAACTTGAATCACCCTAATTAATATTAATATTATGGTTGCTGGACTTAAAATTCGAGCGTGGAAATAAGATGAGCATGATAAACTTGTTCTTTTATTATTATGAATTAGTAATTATAACAATGGAAAAATAAGGGGCCGTTTATAAACTACGTTACTAATTCTGGGCTATTTACCCCCCCCCCCCATTAACGTAACCGTGGGCAACGTAGTCGCTGACAAATTTTTAACCAAATACATGCATTTTTAACCAGATAATTGACTATTTAACTAAAAAAGATCAGTATAGAACCAAAAATGGAATCGTTAAACTATTAGGTTAAAAAAGTAACTTTTAACAACAAAATTGGCCTAACCAGTCGAATTCAACCAAGAGAGGAAATAAATAAAAAAGTTTGAATCAGCAACCAAGAAGATTAATTTTCAACAAACAAGAATCATTTTATACCCAAAAAGACGAATTTTGAACAAAATAAAAGAATTTTCTATCAAATAGTTGAATTTTCAATTTATAGAAAATAAATATTTCGAAAAGAAATGGAATACTTAAATTTTCAGATAAAAAAATTAAGTTCTGACCAGGAAGAAAGAATTTTAAACAAAATACATTAATTTCCAACCAAATTCTTGAACTTTCAAGCTAAAAAGATTAATTATCTACAAAACAGTTGAATTTTCAACCCGAAAATATTATTTTTAAACAAAAAAAGCAAATGTTCTACCAAATGGTTAAATTTTCAAATAAATAGTTTAATTTTTAACCGAGTAGTTGAATTTTCTACACAAAAAGGCGAATTTTCAACCAAACGGTTGAATTTTTAACTAGAAAACATCAATTTGAAATTAGCAATATCAATTTTGAACCAAAAATGGAATAGTTACATTTTCAGTTTAAAAAAAAAATCAATTCTCAACTAAAAGAAAATAAATTTTTAAATGGTTGCATTTTCAGCAAAAGAATTCGATTTTCAACCAAGTAGTAGACTTTTTAATCAAACGAGATAAACTCCGAAACAAAGTATAAATAAAAAGAGCCCATAGGCAAATTGCAGAACACACTTCAAGTAAAGGATTAGACCAAAGGAAATAATAATCCCAACTAGGGAGGCATGGAGAATAGACATAAGGAGCCCAAGGTCCTGTACATGGACTTCACCAAAAACAGCACTTTTCTGTCGGATGTACAATAACGCATCGAAATGCTAGATCTTGTCGATCGCGGCGCTAGTGTGGTACGGATAACGATGGCCGCCGTCATGGTCCGTGTAAATAGAACCTCAAGACTCAAACAAAAATACCAAAATTCCTGAATCGTTTAACCAATTTGTTGAGCAATGTAAAAACTGTTATAAAATACAATAATTCTGACTTTTACGTTGAAATCTAAAAATCTGAATTATTTCCTATTCAAATCTTTATGCTGCGAAGTTTATGCTAATTCGTTAGAGCAATAATTCAAAAGTACCTACCTCGTCCATAGCAGGATTACTACAATGATAATACACACTTCAAAAAAATATATTTCGTGATGAATACAATTATTTAAATGATTTAAATATTTTTTATGTAAATAACAATTTATCTGTGTAAATCACATATCACAGAGGTAAATAATGCAGAATGTCAACTGATGTCAACATAGGCAGCTTCCATTTAATACCCGTGCCACACAAGCGCCATACACGGAAACGGGATCTATTGTAACCATTTTCATACGACAAAAATTTGCTCATTTTCCGTTACACTACTTTGGTCTCCTTATGTCTATTCTCCATGCTTATAATCTTCAGACATTAAATTGTAACATCTCAGATTTAAAAAAAATGCAGGCTTCCGTTGTCTCAGACGGTACGTCGCGTTGCGGCGCGTGTCATATGCATCCACCCTTATCGTAAAAAGTAACTATTAATTGATTATTAGTGATAAATCAAACCTGATTTAGATTTAGAAAATAAGTAAGTTTATATTTCTTTTCATTATACGTCATTGCCCCCTGTACAAGTACAGAAAATCAGCCTCCTTCACTTTCGTTGTTGTCATTTTGTGAAAGCCACTTTCGTACTAATTGCGTGTTTAAAAAATTTAAATTATTCCATTTATATTTACAGGTTCGTCTATCAACATTTTTTATAGGTAAATAATGCGTTTATGAATAAGTTTGCACAAGTTATTATATATTTTGAGGTTACCTACTTGATCCGGATTACAACATGGATATTAGATTTTAAAATCTTGGATTATAGATTTTAACATCTCAGATTATAAAATTTTAGAATCCAATAAATTATCCAGTAATGTTTCATAGTTAATATTTCAACATTATATCCGCTAAAATATTTTTTATTACCGAATATAATCAATTTCTCTCAGTGCACCCGCAAAAAAATATAAAATGCTTCGAGGCACTTTTGTGCCAGTCTTCCTGGGACAAATCTTCCCAGGAAATCACTTCCCACATTAAAAAAAAAAAAACTTGACATGCTTCGAGGCACCATTAGACAGGGTTTCTCGGGAAATTACTTCCCACCTGCAAAAACAACATGAAATGCTTCGAGGTTTTGGTTCTGACCTTCGACTCATATGGGGGTTCTCCGAACGTAAACATCAGGGCCGTGTGAACACTGAGAGTGGACTGACGCTGTGTGGCGCAACGTGACGCAGTTATCCAGCTAGGTCATTAGTGTACTCCGCTTTATCGCTATGCTACTGTTTTGGTACGCATGATCGACAACGGCACATCCCCCTGCGGTTCATCTCATCTGAAACCGCCGCGCGGCGAGAATTCTTGAAAAACATAAATCGGGTTTGCTGAAATCGTGGTCCGAGTGTACCACTGAACAGTTATTCCCCGGAAAACACTACCCGCTTTGAAGTATCACTGGACGGGTTTTCCCGGGATATGTCTTCTCAGAAAATTACGTCCGACCTCCAAAAAAAACATGAAATGCTCTGAGGCACCATTAGGCTGAATGGTACCAATGTTAAAAAATCCTTGAACACCCCCTCGCGCCCCCTCAGTCGACGCGGACACGCCGGAGTCACAAATGAGGTGTATTAACGGGAACTTTCGGATACCAGGTCGAATCCCATTGTATGCAGACCCACCCCTGCAAGCGGGACTCTACAGGGAGTGTTCTTTATTCCCCTAACTTCTGGTGGGACCAAAACAGTTAACGCACAATAAACTAATAAAAAAATGGGGGCTCCGATCCGGGACTCTCATCTAACATACCGGTAAAGGTGGATGGCTCCACAGGGGCCAGCCTACCAGGAGCGGTGCAGACTTCTAACACCGATGACAACAATCTTGTTACTACCGTGGAGGAACAGTTAACGGAGCTATCCTTAAGGAAGAGGAACCTATGAGGCACACAGAGAAGGAGAGCCCGCTTAGCGCGGCTTTCAAACAGTAGCCAAGGTCCCTAACAGGGGTCCATGGCTGCAGAGACATCATATGGGGCAACTCCTCAGGCTCGTTCTACGGACAAGAGGAGGGGGACCAGAAGCGTCTGGAAAAGCCCCGAATTGGCCTATCAATGGCTGAGAAGGGAATCTTCATCATGCAGATTTATCTGCACCAGAGCAAAGGCGTCCCGGCGGTTCTGACTAGGCGTATGTCAGTAGCGCAGACAGGGATTGCACTAATCCAAGAACAACAGTTATACAGGAAAAGGATTCGTGCCTTGGGAGAAGTGGCTCCCTATATCAGAGGCCACCCGAAAAAGCACAAATGGCATGCATAGCCATCAAGGGTATGGATGCGACTTTGGTTCCTATGTTATTAAAGTGAGACTCAGGGGCGTATTTTCCTGACGATGCTGAGGGGCCCCCACCTCCTAGAGAGGTGGAGGCTCTAATTCAGCAATGCCAAGAGAACAGGATTCCTCTGCGCCTGGGCTGTGACACACGCTCCCATCATGCAGGGTGGGGGAGCACAAACATAAACGGCTGAGGAAGTTTTAATTGAATAGCTAGCGAGTACTGAACTGGAGATTCTAAATCGTGGTGATACTCCCACATTCCAGATTAAAAACAGTAGTGAGGTTCTCGATTTGACTTTATGCTCGGAAGAACTGAGGAACAGATAGTGGGCTGGATAGCCTCCGATGAGGAGTCTCACTCAATCCACAAATATATCTTGTTGCCGTTAGCCCTAGGAAAACCGGCGGTTACAAAGATCAGAAACCAGAAGCTACTGTACAATAGATAAGTTAGAGCACGTCGCGGATTTTCTGCGAAGGGCTCTAATTATATCATATGATATAATACAAGAACAATTAAGTCTAGGAAAGGAGCAGAATGGTGGAACACCCACGTGAAGAAACTCTGTAAAAGGACAGAGCGTTGCACAAGAGGGCAAACAGAACTAAATTGCCTTCAGACTGGGACATCTATAAGACAGCTCAGTATGAATACAATAAAAACATAAGAATTTATAAACAGGAGGATCGGAGGGGCTTCTGTGAGGAATCGAAGAACATTCCGGACACAACGAGGTGGAAGACTGGCACAAAGAGAGGGAGAAGACCGACTGGAATTTCGCCACGAAGGTTGACATCAAGAACCTGGAGTGGGCCGTTGATTCCTTCGGCCTTTTTAAATCACCAGGGGCAGATGGAATCTGTCCAGTGGTCTAACAAAAGGGCGCGAATATCTTCACCCCCCCCCCCCACTGACGAAACTATTTAGGACAAGCATAGCCTTAAAACACGTGCCATCGACATGGAAGGATGGCAGAGTGGCCTTCATTTCTAAACCTGGAGGGGGCTACACTGCTGCTAAAGATTTCAGGCCGATCAGTGTAACGTCCTTCATCCCGAAGACAATATAGAAGCTGATCCAGAGATATATCAGGAATAAGGTACTTCTAACCTCCCCGCTGCACAGAGGGCAGCACACTGGAACTGGGAGTTACTGTGGTGTACAGGAAGTACTGTGGGCACTTTCTTCGATATAGAGGGTACCTTTAGCAATACACCTCCAGAAGTCATCTGTCGAGAGGCTTTAAGGTGTAGCATGCCGGACCAGCAGTAAGCTGGATAGGAAGCATGCTACACCGGAGGCGACTCGAAACTAGATAGGGCGAAGGCCAAGTCAGGGGAATGGCGTCGCGGGGCTGCCCACAGGGGAAGTGTCCTGTCTACCTTCCTGCGGTGCATTGTAGTGGGCGTCCTTCTTCGTAGGCTAAATAAAAATGGGTATCATACCCAGGGATACGCGGACGACTTTGCAATCCTAGTCAGGGGGGCTCATCTGGAAAAGTTGATAGGTTAACAAGGTGGGCGCTGCGCATCGTAGAGCTCTGGTGCGACAGATCAGGGCTCTCGGCAAATCCGAAAAAGACCAGCCTGGTCATTTTCACGAGAAAGTATAAAGTGTCAAAAGTAGACGCCCCTGCATTTCGTGATTGGAGGCTGATGATCTCAGACATTTTAGATGTGCAGAAGTGCCTTTGATTTGACGTGGGGTCTAGGGCCTAAATTGCTTGGCTGGTTCCACTCCACTGTCCTTAAACCAGGGCTCCTATACGCGGCCGCGGTCTGGTGACCATGGGCGAAACTTGAAATGATGCAGGACAGGCTGCAACGAGTGCAAACGATAGCATTCAGGGGTGTGATGGGAGCAATGAGGATTGCGCACACAGTGGCGATAGGATCCATGCTCTGTGAAGAACCCCTACACGTTACCATAACTGTCAGAGTGGCTCACCCGATGTGCCAACTGGCAAGACCAAATATAAGGACTTGAGAGAATTGACACTCTAGGCTCCCAAGTGAAATCAGCACACTGCTAATCCTAGAATCGCTTCAACTTCACCAAGGCTTTCCGAGTCTGCATTCCAAGAAGGGATATATGGAAAGCAAATGGTAACCCGCTGCTTCAAGGGAAAATCTGGTAGACAGACTGCTCCAAAGGAATGGGAGGGTTATGAACAGGCATTTACGACAGCGCGGGAAGGAGGGGGATGAGGAAAACTGCTTGGACGGCATGCCACCGTCTTTCAGGCGGAGGTCCTGGCCGTCCTTCGCTGTGCTGAGACATTATTAGAAGAAAACGCTGCTGTTAGGCAGTTACAATCTGCTCGGACTGCCAAGCGACATTAACTGAATTTGGGAAATCATACATAACATCATAGCTGGTTTGAGAATGCAAAAAGGCATTAAACCAACTTGCAGAAAAGAATAACTGGGTTCTCATATGGGTTCCTGGTCATACAGGGATCAAGGGCAATAAAAAGGCTCAGCAAGTTAATACATAGGACCGGAACCGGTACTGGCACTAAGGTCTTGCTGCATCGGGATGGCCGTCAAAAGCTGGATCCGGATGAAGCACCGGAAATACTGGAAAAAACCCCAGTTTGCCGTCAGGTGAAAGCCATCCTGGGCTATACGTACAGGATGGACAGAGCCAGGGAAATCCTGGGTTTCGCCAAGAAAGACGTAAGCACAGTGATTCTGATGCTTACAGGGAACAACGACCTGAACTATCACATGCACAAAAAAATGTGATACAAACCCAAGACATAGTGCAGGAAATGCGGCAGGGAGGATGAAACATTCCTACATGTCTTATGCCAGTGCCCGGCATTAGCTAGGCTCAGGCAACAAACTCTTGGGGCCCACTTCATGGGACCTAAGAAATTATAACGCAATCAGTGTTTGACATACTGGACTTCACCAAGATGTTTGGAGTCAACTAATGAGAGCGAATAGTTAAGGGTGTGGCACAATAGACTTTATAGCATGAGCGCGAGGCGGCTCCCCGCCCGCCTAAAAACTAAACTAACTAACTTAAATAGATTCAAAATATTAAATAAGTTTTTGCTTATCTAAACAAAGTACAGAATTTGTTGCATTTTATAAATGGCTCTTGATCGATTATAAAAGAACATCAAACATTGCCTAATAGATCGTTCAAAGCGACTTAGAAACGCAAACAGTTCGCCAATTGATCTGTTCTAGAGATATTTATAGCTCAAAAAAGACCCCTTAGCGAAGATTTATTATTAAAATGTTTACTGTAGTTATCTACCCTGGAGTTTTAAATATTTTTCTGACTTGATGCCTAGAATATAAAAAAGTGAAGAAAAACAGTGACATAGAGGATTTGGATAGTAACTTGCTCTGCCGAGTTGTAAGCTATGGCCGGATGCCAGGAGCCAGCCTCTTTGGGCCTTGATCGTGGTAGATGAAAAGATCGGAATCTGCATTGCATCAAGCGAGTCCGATCCGCCCATGTTTTCCGAGACTGTTTAAACGAAGGCTGGGCCCCAGGTAACTGGGGCGGTACTACCGTCCGAAGGTATACCTGCTGCCAGCTATTTCGGACCGCTGCACTACGTACGATGCACTACTGAAAATCCTAATTGAAAACGGCGATTTTTACTGAGGAAAACCTAGATTTTGAGATGTACCTGAACTCTAGCTTTGTCGTTGTCGAGTAGGCTGTGTAAAAAGTTACAACTTTACTCAAGAAAAAATGCAGCGCTTTTGCAGACAACTTAAGAATATGCACCTGCATATTAAGGAGGGAGCGACCGAGGCGCTATTCGCCAGGAGACGAGGAACAACAATGCCTTCACCAAAGACTATTTCGAACTACTTGTCCACTGCTTGTCTATTAGTTTGGTTCGAGTAAAAAGAGGGAGAGAAGGAGAGCTAAGGGAGTCGCAAGTAAGACTCGCCGGATAAACAAACCGGTAGTCAAAGCAGAAGAAAATAGAGGAAGGTACGCAGGGAGGAGATAGCCATCAAGCCAGCTCTAGCTTACTTGAATTGTTGGATATTCGTACATCAAACCTTATCTTGAAACTGGTATACCATATTACCATCTTTCAAAGCAAGTAGAGTCTGTGTGTTTGCACCAACTTAGTTCAATATACAATTTTAGACCCCAGATAAACTGCGACGAGTCATCTGTCTGACAAAAAAACAAAAGATAAAATGTGTTGCAGATGAATTTTGGACCGGTTAAAAATTGAACGTATTTCGGCGAAAGTTACACTGAGGCTAGGAGAATAATTCTAACGTCATCATCTTCTTCTTCTTGATTGTCGCTTATAGCTTTTAGGCAAGCAAAGTGAGTATCACGCACTGCCATCCGGCAGACTCACAATAATACAAGAATCTGAATTTCAGTCAAAAAAGTTGTTTGACTTTCAGAAGTAACCAAAAGGATCATTCGCCGGTTGAAAGTCAACCGATGATTGTAATATGACTTCAAGTTACTCGCTTGGTTGAAATTCAACCGCTTCGAACCGATCGAACAACTCTGGCTTTCTGTAATTTCTGGATGTACACAATTTTAACAATAAAATCCTTTTTTTATGAGAGTGAACATGTTTCGCAAACGATAAAATTATACATATATCCAATATACAGAGATCCACGAATCAATCGACGTTTTTACTAAATCTTCGCGCTTCACAGTTCGCTCACGCCGTTCATCTAGCGCAAGAAAATTTCAGATCGTTCGTCTGAAAATCGTTCGAAAGGTAACATGCCCGTCAGTTGTTCATCGTATTACTATATATTTGAGATAGAGACGCGGTATATTTAAGAACAATTTATGGTTGAAATTAATTGATTTACTTAATTGAAGTTAAAAATGAAATTCAGTTATTCTTAAAAGTCAGATTCTTGTATTACTGTGCTCCCTAGCCAGGCTCCCATGAATGGGTACAGATGCACAGTTCGATGTGTCCAAAGGAAAACGTGTTATCTCGTTAGGACGAAGTAAAAAGGTGCCATCTCGCGTGGTGAAGTATGGAAGCTTGAAAGTCCGATATAAATAGTGTTGGAAATACCAACGCCCTCTGAAGTAGGTAATCTTTCTATTTGGTTCTGCCGACAAAGCAACTTTTCATTTGGACATGTCGTGTCGCGTTGTACTAAAGGCCCTCGACGTGCACAGTTGCCCCGTGCACAGACGTACTCCTCTCCGGTGTATTCATGTATTACAAATATCCAAGATTTTTTTTGGAAACAATTTTCATCTGCGAAAAATATCCTGGTCAAATAAGTTTGACGAGACTCTACATTAGACTCGTCAATTAGTAAAAACTAATTATAATGAACTGAATTCTATTGGTAAAAACGTTGTCAGAATTTCTTTATTGTGGGGATTTTCGCCTAATTTTTGCAAGCATCTACTGAAAATTACAAGGTAATTATTTTTAGGTGTAATTTTTATCCAGACAGAGCACCGTGGTCGAATGAGTTCGATGAAGTTCTTTATTATGTTGGCTAATTAAAGAAACCTGATTACAAGGCAATATAATCATCTCCATAAGGACACCATCAGAGTGATTTCATCTGATGTACGTTTACTTAACTAATTAGGGCTTTATCAAGCCTCATTTGTGCACGCATGCACGGCAAAGTACTAGGTAATTTCTTTTGGATTTAATTTTTATGTAGCTAGAGCACCGTAATCGAATGAATTTGATGACGTATTGTATTATGTCGACTAATTAAAGAAACCTAATTACAAGTCAATTAAATCATATCTGTAAGGACGTCAACAGATGGACTGCTTCTCGCGTATATTTGCAGTTTAAAATGCACCCCGTAAAAAGTAACTTGCTTCTTTTTGCTAAACGCGTACACTGAAATGATCAATCACTCAATAAGGACCCTGGCGAGTCGCATTTTTTTTACGGAATGTTATCGAAATTTCTTATAAGGTTCACAAAAGTAAAGATTGGAAAGGCGAATTAATTCCAAATAAATCAAAGCTTATTCTAAATAATTCAAAAGTATTGAAAAAAATGTTAATGAGTTCAAAAGTACTCAAGACAATTCCACAGAATTCAAGACAATCCTACAGAATCAAAGACAATTCTACAGAATTCAAGAGATTTTGTAAAATTATATTTAATTAATTAGATGAACACTTAAATAAGCATAAAATGTTAGATAGCCATTTACTGTGTGTTTTAATACTCTGGTTAGTTTCTCCTAATTGCCTAAAACACGTCAGGTATTTGGAAGAATGGCTGAGTATTCTTCTGAATGCCTAAATAAACTAGGCACATGGACGCCAGGTAAATATTTCGTCCCAAATTCTTCGGAACGCCGCGCCGGCAGTCGGCTAAATGCCTAGGCAGTCGGCCGACTGCCTAAAACTTCTAAATGCCTAAGACATACATATACATTATTCCCTTATTTTATTTTAAAATTAAGATCGAAAATAAATCTATTTTATCATGAATAATTTTATGCAAAATAAGCATGAAAAAGATTCACAATTAGAAAAACAGAACTCCAAACTATCATACTTTTCGGCTCATTAGAGACAAAAATAACCAACAGAAAAAAGAGGGAGTTTCTCTTGAATTTTCATGCTTATCCCCTCGCTTATCTCCCCAAATTGGTTGGAGTCAACAAAAAAATTATCCCGTTTTCTTATTGAAATTATATTTAGAGGTGCCGCCAACCCCATGACGTTTAACACGTATTTTTCATAATCAAAAAATACGTTATTCCAAAGTTCATTCAAAATTGTCAATAATAGGTGTATCGAGTCTATCCTTAGTATTTGTTTGTAAAATTATCCATAGAATGTGAAACAAAATTTACTTTTAGAATTCTACCCCCATAAATCTGTTTTATAGGATCGCAAAAAATCCCAAAAAGTGACGAATTGTATGTTGCGAAACGTTCAGCTTTTCATTGATTCTTTAGTTATGAAAAAATAATAAATGAACATCAACAAGAATTCATTTTTAAATAGTATTCCAATTTTGTTGAATGAAGAATTTTGATAAATTTTCTAATATTTTTAAAACATTAATTGAAAGGAAAAGTCTATCTTGCATTAGAAATAAAAACAAAGGATGGTATTATTGGATGTAGGTGGGAGGAGGGGGTCTGTAAATTCCCTGTATAAATTTTGTTTTTAATCAGAAAAAAATTTATTACAGAGCCTCAAATAAAAATTTTAAACTATACAGTTGCAGTTGTACATGCCTTACTATCAGCCCCCTGCCTCATTTTTATATAAATAAATTTAAAATATCTCAATCAAATGATTAATGGCTTTAATTATCTAGTGTAAAATTAGAGGTAAATGAATAATTCTTAAGTTTTTGTTTCAGAAAAAATCCACAACAGAAAGAGATTCCTTAACAAAAAAATTATCTTTGATGTTTATTTATTATTTTTTCACACCTGAAAAGCCAAAAAAGTTGCAAATTTTAGATAAAAACAGCAACTTTCCAGTATTACTTTGAGAGTGGATAGTAATGAATAATAATAAATATTTTGAATAAATACTTTATTGACTTGCATTAATTATTAACTCACTCTGACTAAAAGGTTGCCAAAAAGTTAAAAATTTCACAGGAAACTGCAACATTCTATCTTTAATCTAAGAGCATATAGTTATAAAAAATCAACAAATTGTTTAAAAAATTATTTTTCATCAATAATTTTTCGCTTGAAAATTGAACTATTTGGTTAAAAATCCAACTGTTTTTGATTAAAGTTTTTTTTCAAATTCGACTATTTGGTTTCAAATTCATCTTTGTAGGTAAAAATGTCAAGTATTTGGTCAAAAATTGAACTATTATGTTAAAAAAATTAATATTCTGTTGAAAATTCTAGTACCTATTCAGTTAAAAAATTATCTTTTTTGCTAAAAATTTGTCTATATGGCCAGAAAATGAAACTGCTTTTGGTTGAAGTCTAATATTTTTTGTTTGACAAATCGACAAGTTTTTGAAACTTCAACAATATTATTACAAATTTAATTATTTTCCTAAAAATGTTAACATTTTGTTGAAAATTCAATTATTTTGTTAAAAGGTGATCTTTTTTTGTTATTTAAAACTCGTCCTTCTATTTTTAAAATTAATCTCTTTTGGCATAAAAGACACAATTTTTTGTTTAAAAAAATAAGTAAATTTTAAATTTTAAAACTTTATTTTGAAATTGTTTTTTTTTCTTTTATAAAAGATTCTGTGTTGAAAGTGTTACGATAAGTAAAATGCTGGTCTTTGAATACTAATTTTCAGGAAAAATTGGTCAAGGAAAAGTCATGGTATTTGAAAATAAATTTTTTCGCGCACCCTTTTGACTGTTCTAAATTTAGGGAACTAAAAAATGTAGACAGCCTCAGATGTCTCTTTCGATTCCGGCAAATAAAAGCATGTAACTCTCTTGAAATAGAATATTTAAATTAGAATGCAAGTGATAAAAATCCATAGGTACGGGGACTTGAACCCCCGGTACAGTGGCACAGATTCATGAGCACGCTTTAATTCTCATGAACAAATTGCCACCTAAGTTTAATTCTCTATCTGAAATATTGAAAGTATAGTGAGGATCCTCAATATACGTCAACTGTTAAATAAATTGTTCAAATGTCCATAACGTCAGAATGCTTAAATAGCTGGGATTTTAACCCTTAGGAAAAGAAAATATTGATAATTATTGGATGTAATACTTCTTTTCGCGATTAAGACCAGGCTAAAATATTATATATAGTTTATATATAGTATGAAGTATTATATATAATATTCATTTGTTTTATATAAAAACTATATAGAACAAATGAATATTATATATAATACTTCACACTATATATAAACTATATATAATATTTCCGCCTGGGAGTATAGGAAATACAATTCTTGTTTGCAAAAAAAGTATTGAATCCTATACTTATCAATACTTCTTTTTCATGAGATACAACTATTAAACTTTATTTTTCATTTTAAATTTGTTAAAATTATTGTACCAATTTTATAATTCATAGAAATTAAGCTACAGTAGCTTCACAATTCTTTTAACTTATTTTTTAGAAAAAAGAGAGCCTGTATTCAGAATTTTCTTTACAGGGGATTCTATAATGAAATGCAAAAGTGTACTTTATTTGATTAACGTCTCGCAGTCTCTTAACACCTGGAGAATACTCTTATAAAAAGAACAAGCTAGGTGACTCAAACGTTAATAAAGTTGTTCTCTTCGTCAATGTGTTTGCTCCTCTGTGCCTTGCAATGAGTCTGTTTCCAGTGATAAAAGCGACCGCGAGTATTTGCATGAGATTCATTAACTAAATCGAGTACAATTTGCTGAAGGAGAGACAGATCTCTGTTTGCGCGTAACGGAAGTCACGAGTTTGTTGTGAACATTTGCACCGGAACTCAATGCGGGTTTACAAAGGAAGTGGTCGGAAAATCGTAAATGGCATGAGAATTCATTTCCCAGAGGAAATGGATTAAATGCTTTTAAAATCCTTTCAAAAAGTTCTTTCGAGAATATCTTTCTAAAATATCCAATGCTTTTGCTATATGGGTATTTCGTATTCAAGTAAAACCCTTTTTTCTATCAGTTCTTGACATTTTGAAAAATACCCGAAAATATTTCAAATCCTTTGGACTTACTTCAATCTATTAAATCTATTATAAGTGCCTTAAGATATTTAAAATCCTTTAAAATATTTTGAATTTTGCAAAGCTCTGGAGAATTCCTTAAGATTTTTGATTATTACTATCCTAATTTCTTTAAAATTCATTGATATTCCTCAACGTTATTGAAATCAATTGAAAATTCATTGATATCCCTTTAAAGTATTGAAATCAATTAAAAATTTCTTTGAATATTTTCAAATATGCTCAAATATTTTAAATCCTTTGAAGTTCCATTAAGTTACTGAAATCAATTGAAAATTCCTTTACATTCTTTTCAATACTCCAACAAATTTCGACTTATTAAACATTTTTTTCAAATCCCTTGAAATTTTTGAAAGCTCTTAAAAATTATTTGGTATTTTTAAAAATGCCCTAAAATATTTTAAGTTCTTCCCTAAGATATTTCAAATCCCCAAAAATCTTTTGAAATCCCTTGAAATTTGTTAAGGCTCTTAAAATTTTCTCAGCATTTTTGAAAATACCCTGGAGTCTGAAAAGTTCTCTGGAATCCCTTTAAATTATAGTTTTAATTAAAAATTAATTCTAATCTTTTCAAATATGCTAAAATGTTTCAAATCCTTCAAACTTTCATTAAATTACTACCATAAAATATTTTAAATCCTTTACAATCTTTTGAAATCCCGTAACATTTTTTCAAGTCTTGAAAATTACATGAAGTTTTTAAAAATAACTTAAAATATTTTAAATTCTTTGAAGCCTTTTGAAATCCCATGAAACTTTTTAAAAACTGAAAATTCCTTTAAAAATTTTAAAAAGCCCTAAAATGTTTCAAATCCTTTAGAAATCCCTTTAAATTTTTAAAGGCTCTTAAAAATTCCTTAATATTTTGGAAAATCCTTCAAAGTTTAAAAAAAATTTGAAATCCCTTCAAATTATTGATATTAAGTTAAAATTCTTCGGAATCTTCTAAAATATCTTAAAATCTTGAAAATTCATTTAAATCTTTAGTACTATCGTAAAATATTTTTAAATCTTTGAAATCCTACTAAGTCTCTCAATTTCTCTTCAATAGATTCTTTGAAATTTGTTGAAATGTAATAATGATGATATTTCCTGAAATTATTGCTTAGTTTCTAAAATTTCAAAAATCGAATCTTGAACGCTTAAAATTGGAAATTATTGGGAATTTCGATCGTTTTTGATATTAGAACTTTTTTACTTCGGAACTTTCTATGCACTTTAAACTTGAAGTTATTATTTTGTGAATTCATAGATTACACAAGCTTAAATCTAAGCTCCTTATTTCGAAATAAGTAATCGTTAACCGTTTGTTTAAATTTTTGTTTTTGTTTTCTCAAGTTTGAAACTGGTGATCAGTCAAATGGTCTCGAATTTGAATGAAGGACCTAAATTAGGATTCTTTAATTCTGGCACCTATCGCATTTAAATGCTATCAGTTTACAATCCTTTAAACTTAAATATTTTAGTTTTATATATGTTTTTATTCTCCAATTCATTCTTTAAAAACTATAATTTCAAAAAGAAGCAATTTTAAATATCTTGATAATTTTTGTCACATATTTTAACTGAATTTTGAACAAATAAGGACTTGACTTCCTAAAATATTTGATTCACTGAAAAGTTTTACAAATCCCGAAATAATAATTTAAACAAATATTGTTGAAACTAATTTCCTTGAGTTCAATTATTAAAATTAATTTGTCATTATTAAATATTATTGTAACTTGGGGTTAACAGGATTTGCAACTATTTTTGGTTGAAGTTTAATCTTTTGTTTAAGAATGTGATGATTCGTGACGTTGATGTAAAGAGAGGTGGAAAAAGTGTTCAAAATAGCATTACGCAGTTTTTGAACGGCCCATATAATATGTTAGCTACAAATAAATGGTGTGGAAGAATTAAAGATTTCAAGTCTCATAATTTTTTTTACCCACCAGATGTCAATTAATCCTTGAAGGACGTTTCTCTCGCTTCGCTGGTTTTTACGAGGTCATTTTTTAGCAAATCCCCATTCCTACTTCCCTCCCTCGTAAACAGAATCCGACCAAAAAGGTTTTACTCAAGCTTTAAGACTACTTCAATAAGATCCAAGTGACTAATTATTTTACAAGTTCTCAATTCATTAAAATAAGAAGACTCAATTTGGTTTACACTGCAGTGTTTAATCTTTAAACTTAAACGCTTCAAAATTTTAATTTTTCTTAGTTAAAATAATAAGAATTAACATTTCTAGAAACATTTAAATTTCAAACTGTTCGTATTGACCTACAATAATTTGACAATAATCAATAATATAGAATCTTTCGATCGTTTCCCACAAATTTTGGTTGTTGAATATTATTTCAAAAGTGGCAATACAGAAATAGATAACCAACATTTTTTCTAAAATGGGATTCTTGCATAAAAAATGCATAAAAAGTGAAACACCGTTGTGATAAAAAATTTCTTTCGAACTCTCATTTTTATTTTTTAATGCAGTCATAAAGAAAATGCAATTTATATTTTATTCAAATTTTAGCGCAGTAATATTTTTTCCTTTCCTTCACGATATTTTTCAGAATTGTTATCGTTTATTGAAAAAAAAAACATTTTTTGTAGTCCTTTCACCGAACAATCGTTCATCTCATTACAATATTGTCTGTGTAAAACCCTCACACTAAATTTTAAACTTCTCAGAACATGATAATTTGTTTATTTTAAAAATTTGTTATTTTAGTTTGAACTGAAGATAACATGTTTTATTGCAATCCACATCCCAACCTGTTCCAATTTGTGGTCAGTGTGACATGGAGTCAACTGATACATCCATTTTCACAAAAATGAATAACTTTTGCTGATCAAATTTTTTTGAACTTAAAACAGCAACACATCATCTTGGAAGGTCTCTTGAAAAATTCCGATTTTGTTGTTCATCTAGTTCTGTACTGCCACCTTTCAAATATTAAATTTAAGTTTAATAGTTGTCAATTTTTTCACAAGATCCTATATCAGATATTTGACATATTTCTAACATTTTCGAGTATACTGAAATAAATATTTCAATTCACGTCAATAATAATTTGCACGCATAGCTGGCATAGATGAAGTGTTATATGGAGATGCTTTTGCAACCTCTAACATCTATGATATAAATTTCGATCGTAATTGATAATATATCGAATCCTCTCGTGGTACTGCATAGTTAAATGCCTTCCGTAGTAATCATGATTTCCCTGAGATAGAGCACGATAGATATCGCTTCGACGATTTGCATTAATGACCGATTTGTATACCGACATGATGATTTATATAGACCTTTACGGTTTTGCCCATTTGTCAATATTGTACTGCTATCAGATCACATCATTATCCGGACGATTTTTTTTTGATGAATACAAACACAGTTCGAAACTGCCATTTATCTCTATTTTACTGAACTCGCGTAACTCCGGTCTTCTTTTATTGATCCTCCTGGATTCCGAAATAGAAATAAAAATATTTCCTGGATAGAGCAGAATTATTCTCTATCTAATCATTAAAGTAATTTTATGACCGGAAATATTGATTCAGCAAATATATTAAGGCGGTTCGTATTGGAATCGCAAAACAACATAATTAATTATCCATTCACAAATTTGACTGATTTTATTCACAATGATATATTTCTAGCTTCCAGTTGCATACAAAAATGTGTAACCAAAAAATACTCAACATCAGCTACTATTGAAGAGCAAAAAAATTATTTTTCCTCGAGCTTTCCCTGTTTTCATTTCCATATTTAAAAAATTACCCTACATTTTTGATAAAATTTTAAAATTTTGAAGTTGGAAGTGGCTTCGACTGAAAATGAAGAGTTCTAATCTATTGGCTGTCGATTGGAATACTTTATTTTTCTGCTTTAAACTAAAGAATATTTTTATCTCTATAATATTTAACTTTTGAAAATATTCTTTTCATGCCACATTTCATTCTTTCAAATATAAACACATTTTTATTTAATTTACAAATGATTTTTCGTCATAGTTATAAAAGTAAAGAATAAAATTATTAGAGGAAAAGGGTACATGTATAGGAGATATTTTGATATTGGTAAGGACATAAAGAACCCCAAAAAAATTAGACTGAAAGACAAGCGTCCAGCATAATAGTCTACAAAACGAAATTTTCGCATTTTGAAGAACAGTTAGCAAAAAACAACACATTAAAAAATCAAATTTCATCCTTTAATGCACATCTACATGTCAAAACCTTCAATTTGAGCCATTCATCTCGGGTAACAAAAAAATATCACTATAATATATAAGATTCAATTTTTAATGAGCATCCACATGCCAATACCTTTAATTGCATAGTGGCCTGAAAAACAAAATATCCTTATTTTTATAATTGCTTACCCATTGATAACTAAACGCAATTCTATGAAACAGCACATTTTATTTTTCAATGCAAATCTGCATATCAACCCTTTCAATTTGAGCCATCTCTGAAATAATCTGACAAATAAAAAAGCTTTCAACATATAGTGGTCTGAAACGAAATTTCTTCATTTTTTTATTTTTTTATTTTCCAACATATGATAATGAAAAAACATCACTGTATCATGGAAAATTTTATTTTTTAATGCACATCTGAGTGCCAAAATCTTTAATTTGAGACGTCTGCGAAGAAAATTGATCTAAATGAAAAATGTCCAGTACAGTGGGCTGAAAAATACAATTTACCAATGTTTCTGATCTTTAGCCACCGATATCAAACTAACAATACTATGATATAGCAAATTTTATTTTGTCATGCGCATCAAAATTTCAAGACGTTTACTCTGAACCATCCTTGAAAAATATTGAAATAAAAGTAAAGTTTTCAGCATAGTGGTTTAAAAAACGAAACATCCTGATTTTTTCAATTTATTAACCACTGATGAAAGAACAAAACTTAAACGTAGTAAATATTATTTTTAAACCTAAATCGACATGCCAAATGCTTCAATTTTAACCATCTTCGAAGACAATAGATACAAAAGAAAATATTGCAGCAAAGTGGTCTCAAAAATGAAATTTTTTCATTTTTCAATCTTTGACAAGAAAGGAAAATCAGTATGAAATAGAAATCTTTCACATCCGCATGACACGATCTTCAATTTGAGTCATCCCCGAAAGAAATAGAACTTATAGAAAAGTTTCCAGCATAGTCGGCTCAAAAACGAAATTTCCTCATTCTTCAATCTTTGATAAAAAAAAAAGATTAGTAAGACATAGAAAATTTTATTTTCAGGGCACATTGACATTCTAAGACCTTCAATTTGAGCCATCTTTGACCAAATCAGTCTAATAGAAAAGTCCCTAGCATAGTCGACTAAAAAACGAAATTTTCTCATTTTTCTTTTTTTTCAATCTTTAATCACAAAAAAACAATAGTAAGACATAGAAGATTTCATTTTGCATCATACATCGACATGCGAAAAGCTTAAGTTTTAGAAGTCTTCGAAGAAAATTTTGTAATTTGTAGGGTATGATAAACCCTATACAAAAAAGAGCGCTCGCTAACAATGTATAAGATGATGATAGAAGAAAAATGTTTACCACACTATAACAACATTTTATATATAAGTCCTTTTTTCATTAGGAGTATTAGTAGAATTTTGATATCTTTCTTTTTATAATTTGGAGATACAGATATATAGTATTTGTTTAAAAAATCTGCTCTAATTGCAGCATCTTGAAAACAATAATATTACACGATGGCAAAATAGTCTCAATCTAATGAGAAGGTATTCGTTTATAGTAAAATTTGACTTCGTCGGTTTTCATCAATTGTCCACGTTTTCAAACTCTCTGAGTCTGAAAAAATGATTTTTACGAAGGTGTCTGTCTGTCGGACTGTCTGGAGTAGTAGTAGTAGTAGTAGTAGTAGTAGTAGTAGTAGTAGTAGTGGTTTGTAGGCACAATAACTTTTGAAAAATGATCAGACTGGATTGAGCTTTGGCCCAATTTTTTAAGGCCTAAAAGAAAAGGACGAGTTCGTGAACCAGCTATCTTTGACCAACAGTTTTGGTTTTATTAATCGAAAACGCTTTTTTGAAAATAAAAAATTTCATTTTCTATTGTAACTATACGAGATATAAAAAATGGTACAAAGAAAGATTTTCGATCGCAAAAAGATGAATAAATATCCTAAAGACAATTTTTCTATGAGATGCATATCTTCGTTTTAAGCATGAAAACTGCTACTAAACATAACAAAAATCCAGTTTCAGGTCAAGCGACATAAGGTATAAAAAAAAAATAGAATAGATCAAAGTTTTTTATCAGAAAAAGATTGTCTTTATTATAAATTATTTGTTTACACAACGCATAGAGTTTGTTCGAAATGTGAAAAGTAACGTTAAAAAAATTAAAATTTTTGGAAAAACGACACAAAGAACATTTTCTGCTATATAATTGTAAGAATACTTTTAGATGCTTTATTTAAAACGAGAGAGTTATAAATAATAGTAAAATTTGAGCTATTAAATGTCATTTTTACTATTGGGCGATTTGGTACATTTCATATAACGGAAATTTTATTTTCGTTTGTTATTTTTTGCGTCTAAGGAATGAGATTTTGAAAAGAGGGATTTTTATCAGCTCGATAAGGTATTGATAGGAAAACGTGAGAAGCAATTGAAAAATAATGATTAGGTTAGACGTGACTCACGTGAGTGGCCATAGTGGAACGAGGGGAATGATCGGTTGAGGTGGAGGTGTTAAGGATGGCCAGCATTCGACCTGCCCTTTCCTGTCGTGTGGGGTGAAGAAAAATGTTCTTCCCAACTGAGCTAACCACCCATCCCTTGGAAAGCTAACTATCGATGTCTGTCGATGTCCAGCAGAATGATTGGCCTCCCACAAAAAGGAAAAGGTTCGGAAGCCCTTAAATTTGGGAACCTTCTACCACTGATTTTATTCATTTGATATTGTGAAAGTCACATTTTGAAAACCAAACTCCTAATTTTAGGTTTAGTTGATTCAAAAAGTGTTCAAGTAGGATGGCCACTCAAGCTTAAAACAAAATTTAGGCTATTTCCCAGTTTTCCCGGTAAAAAATTACATTTATCATGGTTAACTTTTAAGCCTTTATGATAATTATTACTCAATACTAAATGTCTCATTATGTGAATTTCAAAAAGAATAAAATATTGTGGAACTCTGAAGTAAAATATTCAGTGTAAATTATTGTAAAAGTTACTTGACAGCCAAAAATGATTTTAAAACAGGAGAAGTAGGGTAATTTTTCATTGAAATAGGGGAATAAGAGGCAAATAAATTTTTTGAATAATATTTAGATAGGTACAATATTCCTAAGATTTTAAGTAGTAATAAATTGCATTTTCAACGACATAGTGCAATTTGCAACTAAAAAAGATGAAGTTTACACAAAACAGTTGAGTTTTGTAGCTGAAAAGTAGAATGTTTTAAAACCCACTCTACTCCTGAACCCTATAAGATAAATTTTCAACAAAAATGTTAAATTTTAACCAAATAGTTGAATTTCCAACCAAAAAATTAATTTTTAACCAGATAGCTGCATTTGAAAACAAATAATCGAACTTTCGAGCCAAAAGGCGAATTTTTAACCAAAATGTTTCATTTTTCAACGAATAGTTAAACTTTCGACCTACGAAGATGCATCTTCAACTAAATAATGTCTTTTTTAACAAAAGGTGAATTTTCAATCCAAAATGATGAATTTTCTATTTAAAAAAATTAATGTTCAAAGAAACACTTGAATTTTTGACAAAAAAGTTGAACTTTCAACAAAATAGTTGAATTTCTAATTAAATAATGAAATTTTCTACCAAATAGTAGAATTTTTAACAAAAAAAAACTAATTCAGGAGAAAAAATATAATAGTAGATTTTCTAAATTAAAATAAATAACTTTCAACCAAAAAAGTTTTAATCCAAGTAGAAAAGATAACTTTTCCAGAAAATAGTTGGATTTTCAACTGAGGTAATAATTAATGCAAATTAAAAAACATAATTATTTGAACAATGTATTATTATTTTTAATTATATTCGCTTTAAATCATATTAGAAATTTTTAGTTTTCAAACAAATTATTATTGGTGTTTATGACTATCTTCTTTTATTTTAATGCCAGAAAGTTACGGTTTTTTCTGAAATTTTTTACTTTGCTTCGACTGTTTAGTTATGAACAAATAATAAATCAAAATCAAAGAAAATCATTTTTTGAATAATCTTTCTATTTATTATGGATATATTTAACTGAAACAGAACTAGCTATTTGAAATATCCTTTAAATTTTTTATATGGATCCTACCAAACGTATCTTTTCTTTGAAGTAGTTACTGAGAGTCTTTTTGTTTAAATCAGTTTTTTTTAAACATCAGCGAAATAGTAAAAATACTTTATTCCGAAAAATATATTACAGTTTGAAAAATTATTCTTTCTGATGTTCATTTTTTATTTGTTCATATCTAAAAAGTCAAAGAAAAGCTGAAAACTTCAGGAAAAACTACAACTTTCTAGCATTACTCCAAGAGAAGATAGTTATAAACAATAATGAAATGGTTGAACAATTATGTTTGCCAGTTGAACATTCCAACAAAACCGCAACTACTTAGCATTCTTTGAAAAAAATATTATGGAAAATAATAATAAATTGTTTAGAGATATATTTTTGTTAACTTGAAATTATTATTTCCTCACTCTAATTTCAAAGTGGACAAAAAGTGGAAAATTTCAGAAAAACCCGAAACTTTCTAGCAATATTTGGAGATAATATTGCTATCATTTATAATACTTTGTTTATATAATTATTTTTGTTGCCTGTAAGTGATTATTGCTTCGTTTTAACTGAAAAGTTTAAAAATGCAGAAAAAAATACAAATATCTCTATTTTAACTGAAAATTGCTGTAAACAATAACTAATTGTTTAAACAATTCATATATACATATAATTATCAGTAGAACGTAATATTTTATGTATCAGGAACAATTTGTACTGAAAAAACTATTTAAAAAATAATTACCCCAAAAACTCGCAAAACCCAATTTTCCACTTATGGGGTTATTTTGAGACCATATAAAACTGATTTGCGGGTGTGAAATTCAAAAAGTAATTTTTGATTCGTATTCAATGACTAATTTTAAACAGAAACCTTGAGGGTCAACTGTAAATACGTGATATTGACGATTCTGAATAAAATTTATGGATATGCAAGGAAATTATTTAAAAAATGCAATTCATTTTTAGACCACCCTAGTTGGTCACTCTGGTTCAAGGAAAATTTGTTTAAAAACTTCACATTACAAGAAAGTTAAAAAAATATAGGGCAAAACTACTCCCAATTAAAAATATTCAACGTCACTGGGATGGTTCATGACAAAGTTCAAAGCTGGAAGAAGCAGAAGGAGAAAACATCCCCAGGCGTAGATGAAGATTTTCAATTAGAAAATTTTTCGCTTACGTGTCCTTGAAACTTTGTGCATGATTTAAAGTTTTTAGCTTCTTTTGAAAAAATTGGTAAATCAAATAAATGATTTGAAATAATGAACTCGTGTTGAAACAATTTTTTTTAGAGGAGTTGAGCCATGGTTGGAGAGGGTTTAAAAATAGAGAAATGTAATGAGAGTCCTTTTAGTTCGAAATCCAATATATTGATTAATGAAGGTTTGACTTCCACAGAGAGTTAATGACTTTGCTGACTAATAGAGAACATTCCATCAAAGAGTTTCCCTTTCAAAGGATGAATTGTGAAAGGAATCCGTTGGTCAGCTTCAATGACCTGTCATCTGTTAGACCTTAGGTGACCTTTCTCATCATGAAACTACCACAAAGAGAAGTATGGTAGCTACTCCATTTCGAGTTTCTTGTGTACCTATTCCCTCAAATCACCTAGAACCCTAATGACCCAATTAAAATGGTATAATTTCATTTGCATATAGGAGCACCCCAGCCTCTCTTTTGGTAGATCCTGAGGGACTCACACCTTTTCCCCTTGAGATCCCTCCTGGCTCTCGGAATAACGCAAACATGCAACCAGGAGTTGCGTATTAACGCAGGAAAATTTATTGCTTAGTTAGGATATTCACACCGTCCAATTAACCTGATTAAGCTAATTAACTGTCGTAACGAAATCACAGAACTGAGATTGAATGCACCGTGTACGTTCGTTAACAATTTTTAAAATCAGTTCTGCTAGATACTACTCATATAACTAGCAATTAGGAAAATCACCTTGCTAAAAAAGTTTTATAGGATTTGATGAAGAAAAATATGATTGCTTTTCAATCCGCTTTCTGTATCCGAAATCATAAGAATTTCGTTTATATTTATATCAAGCGCGATTTACAGAAAGTCAATCCAAATGCGTAATCACTTAATAATAATAATATTATTACATTTTGATACACTTCTTTTAGATGAATCATACACAATTTTATCTGATATCAAATCCGTAATTAATTTTAATACGTTTTTTTGCTATTGAAAATCAAATCATACATGATCCAGGTGCCGGTCCACTTTTTTCGAGAAATCAATTAAAGTCTGTCAAAATCTGTCGGGAAATCTTATACTTTTCTATCAACATTTCTTCAATGAAACTCTATCAAATCTTATCCCTCATCAGAGTTGTATCTGCTCCTATGTCTCTAAGTTTTGAAAATTTTCATCAAATTCTATCCTTTGTAAAATCTTACATTTTTTCTATCAATAGTTTTTTATTGAAGTTTTATCAAATCTTATGCACATTATACTTACGTCAAATCTTATTTTTCATAACCTAAAAGGTTTCTCTTGATATATTTGTATAAAATCTTCCAAAATGTTGGAACATAGGATTTCGTAGAATAAGATTTAATGAGGTTTTAATTAGAATCCGTTGACAAATAGTATAACATTTCTTAATGGATAGAATTTGATATAAATGTTCGAAATTGTGAAAGATAGGATATGAGACAAGTTCTTTGTGGATAAGATTTGTTAGAGGTTCAATAAGAATCTTTTGATAGAAAAGTATAAGATTTATCGTTAGATATAATTTGATAGAAATTGTTAAAATTGTGGAAGATAGAACTTGATACAATTTCTGCATTGTTAAGATTTGATAGAGGCATCATGAGAATCTGTTGATTAAAAAGTATAGGTTTTCTCGGTGTATACATTTTGATAAAAGTATCTTACATGCTTAAACATAAGATTTGTTGCAACGCTCAGAAAAATGTTTGCTTGAATCAAACAAACATTAGTTTGACCCTATATCAAAGATGGAATTTGTTTTATTCAAATGGAAATTGTTAGCGTTAAAAAATGGTGTGTTTTAATCAAATAAAATTGATTTGAATCAACCAAATATTTATTAGATCAATAAAATATTTGTTTGACCCTATATTAAAGAAATAATTTGTTTGATTCTTATCAACATTTTTCTTAGTGAAGTCTTACACTGATAAGATTTCATAGAATTTTATTGAAAATATGATGATAGAAAAGTATAGGATTTCTTTATGAGAACATTTGATAGAAAGATTGATCAAATATGTTAATAAATTTTGGTTCCTGAAATTAGTTCAAATGAATTAGATAGAATTTCTATAAAATATACTGAAAGAATTTGATTCGTGTAATTTGTTAGATTTAATTTGATAAGGTTTGTCTCAAATATGCCTCTGGAATTTTATTTATGTTCTACGCCTTGATAGGTTTTGATTGAACTTTCCCTAAATGTACAGACTTCTGTTCAATATTATGTTTTGTCCAGATAGAAAATCTATTAAATTTTATAATTTTCTAACTTTTTCAAAAGGGCGCGCCAATGAATCATTTGTATTTTGATTTGATAATTATGTAACAGATAAGAGTTTTTATTTTGTGGAATGTTTAGAAGAAAAGCAGAATTTCTGGTTGAACTTAGTAGAAGTTTTCCCCGTTTTATTACCTATAATATGATTAAACAGCGTCTCTAACGAACCGTCTGCTAATAATTCATCCAGCAATCTAAAATTTTAAATAGTTTTTTCAAAAACCACCAGTAATTAGTTTTCTTTTTGAAATGATATTATAAGGCTCTTTCTTATAAGCAGACTTCGTTTCTATTTGTAATTTATTTAGAGAGCTATAATCTTGCGTAAATAAAATTATAAAAAACTTGAGTGACAATTTTATAAATGAATAAAAATAGTTTGTTATCCAGCTTTTCCGCAAAAAACGATAAAAATGTTGATAAATATTACTGAAAATCAATTTGTTCGTATCCAATGAGTGTATAAGTCCTATACTGTCCAGTAATTATTGTTGCTTTCTCGTGGAGGAAGCTTTGTAATGTTCATAATTTCGAAAGAAATTTGATTCGTTTAGCTGAACGTTCCTCAATTAAAAAATGTTTAATACAATGTCCTAAGCAATTGTCCGTATATGTGTGAATACATTAATGTGAGGGTATGTGTGTAAATGTCCAACTTTTTTGTGGAAACGATCACTTGAAGACGGCTGCAGATAAATTGATCGAAATTTTCAGGGCTTCTACTAATATTTCAAAACTCAATAAAAGGCTTGCTTAAAATATTTGCTAACTTTTCATTCGCAAGTCTATATTACCTATTATTATATTCATTTTATTGAAGAGTAAGGAAGTTATGGTTATCTATATTATTTGAAAAATCGATGTAAAACTTTTCTCAGTTACATCATTAAAAGTTGATGCAAGAATGAAAAAGACTTCTTAACTCGAGAAGAATCGATTGACCTATAATATTAATATATTTTAATAAAGCGTAAGGAAATCAGGGTCATTTATATTATTTGAAAATTTGATTTTCATTGCATACATTTTCTCATTTACGTAATTTATAGTTGATGCAAGAATAGAAAAGATTAGCTCATTCAAGGCGAATTGATTAACCCATACTTTTAATGAATTTTATTGAAGTTCAGGCAGTGGGACTATAGCTTCATAGCTGGAAGATTGCGTCTTCGATTCTTGCTGTCTGCACTTTTTCATTTATCATGTTATCATCATAATCTTCAAAAGTTATGCAAATATTAAATGTTTCAATAAAATATTGTGTTTTTTTTCTAATAAAGTGATAGAGTTAAAAAAGTCAGTTTTACCTTGAAAAAGGCACTAAAAATTATTATTTGCATATTTTTTCAAGATTACCGACGAAAATTATATTTGCAAATATATTAATAAGTACACAAATGAAAATAAATTTCAAAACCTCGCCGACATTGACAGTCGAACACGCAACCTTCCGGTTATGCTGCCGACTCACCACTTCCTGAGCTACCAACCGTTCGGATATATTTTTTGGCAAACTCTATGTGGGCTTTGTCGAATGTTTCATAGTCGATTTTCTCGAAAACAGCGGAAAAGCGCATATTACTGCTTTGGAAAATTAATAATTGGGTAATAAGCTTTCATTAAAAAGATAAAGAAATGAAATTAAAATTCACAATTGGCGGTCTCCCCTTGTGAATACAAATGTGCACTATACTATAATATATTTTCGCATTTTGCTAAATTTTCCCAGAATTACAAGTGCCGTTCTTCCACACATGATCGGTATGTGGAGATGCGGTTGTAAGTGCGGTCAAAAGTAAGCCACTAGTAATAATGTGGTACTTTATTGGACAGAAAGCATCGTGTCGTGTTCACCATATTGGATTCCAAAGTGCTCGAGAGTAGGTACCGACATGAAATCATTACGATGCCTGTATGGTGATGAGATATTACGATTGGTGGTTTTGTCAGGGAAGAGACGAATAAAAGGGGTTGAGAGGCCAATCTGACTAATGGGGTGTCCTACCCAGTCTGATTTGTACGCCTGCCGAAAACACGTCGAATTTCCGACACTAGCCTGTCACCACCTTCCTGAGGGTGACTTCGATGGTGCCTGTTAACGTTGTAGTTCCTGACACCCTTCTGCTGGACATGTTATTTCTTGCCTACTCATAGATCAAGCTTCGAAATGGTAACAATTTCAAAAAAATTTCAATTCGTTTGATTGTAGGTTTTTCAATTTAAGAATGTCTAATACAGTGTTCTGAACGATAGTCCGAATGTATGTGTGTGTGGATGTCGCACTTTTTTGAGAACACGATAACTTGAAGAAGGTTGCAGATATATTGATTAAATGCTGAGGGCTTACTTTCACCACTTGGATCTCAAAACTGACCACAGGATTTCTAAAGATATTTATTGCCTTTTTTTAGGACTTTATAATATTTTGAAAATGGGTTTTTTATAGTAAAACTTTTTTCAATCAAATGATTTGATGTTGATGCAACAATATGAAAGATTCCTTTGTTCTAGATGATTCAATTGACCTATAATATCAATATATAATAGTTTATTCAAGATTTAGCAAGTTATGATCATTTATATTATTTGTAAAATCGATTTTTATAGCAAAAATTTGCTCATTCACATAATGGACTAAATGACTAGAAAATCTCTAAAGAATCTCAGGTTCAGTCACTTTTCTGACATTTCTATATATAGCTACTCAGAAAGTAGTTTCTAAAGAACCAGGTGTGGTTTTATGATGCCTACAAACCATATTTCACCCGAATGCCTGCCGGTAGAGGGGTCCTTTGTTCGTAACCAGGCAAATATTACAAATTTTGAAAAAATACATATTTTGTAATTAGCGATTTAAAATTAGGATGTTTAGAATCTACAAGTTTTTGTGATTCCAGACATATGTAATTTATTTTACTATGTTCGAAATTTCAATAAGTTTAATGTATGGAAACATTTATTTTCGCATTTAATGCTTGTAAAGTTTTCAACTTTTTCAGACAAATCGCATATGAATGGAATCGCAAAAATGTGTCAATTCTAAATATTCTAATTTAAAATCGCCAATTACAAAAAAATGGTTTTTTTTTTCAATTTCCTGATGCGGACGTGCTTACGGACAAAGGGCCTCTACTTGAGATGGTCGGTCAATGTGCAAAGAGCATGTTTTTTTGAGATTAAGTTGAATAAAAAATTTTTCTTCTTTTTTTGGATATGTTGAACCTAAAATTTTGTATAGCTTAAGTTGAAGAATATCTTCGTGTTTTTGGAATTTTGGGATTTCTTATATTTTTTTGCGATTTTCTAACGCTTTAAACACAAAAAATTTTTTTTTCCATCACACTCGACTGTTTCGAAAACGGCTGAACTCTGGAGGCGGTTTTCTGCACTTTTCCTCTTCCCTGGATAAATGTCTAAGCAAATGCGAGTACTTCCAATAAAGTCGAATACCTATTGAAGTGGAGTCGTCTAGCGGTATATGTACGCATGCTAAAGGACCTAAATGATACTTTAGCAGCTCTCTTTCCATTTATAATTAAGATAGACAAGTAAAGATTGGTATGGTTCATAAATAAAGGAATATGAAAGTATTATTGGAACTTTAAAATAATGAATTAAAGGGGACATGCAATCAAGGTATTTTCTGCTGCAAATGACACAACATCCGTTGCCCTGGGACGTTACGGTTGTGTGCTTGCGATCGAAGTTTAATGCTTTTTAAATTAGCTGTCGAAGCCAGTCCCGAAAGCGTATCATCCTTCGTTATGTACAATAATCTCAGACGAGAATTTTGATCAAAAATTGAAGGATTAACGTTTCACTATGTAAATACAATGGAAAAATGTAAATTACTTTCTATCCTTTTTCGATTTTCTCTCAACAATTTTTATCAGAATTCAATTTAACATTCAACGAACTCCCGCCATCTTGCGTAATTTTGTTTCAACTAACTTTTTTTCGTAAATTTATTTAGGGCTAATCCAGAAATAACGTAAAATGAATTAGAAGGGAGGAGAGTGTCTAATATAACTGTAGTTTGTGAATTAAGAAAGTAGTTTTTAACTTTTAACCAGGCCTTTGAGTTTTTACCAGGAAAGATGATCTCTCAACAAAAAATGTAACAGTTGATATCTTAACCAAGAAAAGAGATTAATTACAAATGAAAGAAATAGTTCAACAGAAGCGAGAAAAAGAATTTTTAATAAAATAGTTGAATACTGAATTAAAAAAAATTAAATTTTAACCAACCAGTTTCATATTTAACCGAAATAGATAAATTTTTAACCAAGAAGATTAATTTTCTACTAAAAGAGACGAATTCAACAAAATAAATCAATTTTCAAGCAAAAGGAACAATTTCCTACCAAAAAAGACGGATTTTCAGGAAAATTGATTAATTTTGAACTGAATAGTTGAATTGTCGGCCAAGCTGATTAATTATTATCTTTAAAAAAAAACGACGAATTTTCAACAAATGTCATCAATTTCAAACAATTGAATTCTTTACCAAATTGTTGAATTTTCACCCAAAAAATATGACTTTTCGAGAAAAAAGTGAATTTTCAAGCAAAAAGTTGAATTTTCAACTAAATAAATAATGTTATAAAAATGTTTGTTTTTCAAATAAAAATAAATTTGAAAAAAGAGTTTAATTTTCAATCGAAGATATGAATTTGTAACTAAAATTAAGAATTTTTCACGAAAAAATGGAATTTTATCCAAAATAGTTAAACTTTTACCCAAGAACTTGAATTTTATACCTGAAAGTAAAAATTTTCAACAAAATATGCACATCAATTTTCAATCAAGTAGTTTTATTTTCTACCCAAATAATTTATTTTCTACCAAAATAGATGAATGTTTATTTATTTTTAAATATTTGAAATTCCTACCAAATGGTCGAAATATGGAGCCGAAAATTCGAATTTTCTACAAAACTTTGGAATTTTGAACCAGCAAATATGAATTTTCATCAAAAAAGTTAATTTGAAACAAAAACAGAATAATTTTTACCAGAAAGTTGCATTTGTAACCAAAAAAGATAAAATTTTTATAAATGTATTGATTCATTATATTTAATATATTTCATGATATAATATTATGCATTATTTATTTTGATAAATTTATGAATTTTCAACAAAAAAGCTGAATTTTCAAACCAAAAGGATGACTTTTTATAAAAAATGTTGAATTTTTAAATAAATAATAACATTTTTAACAAAAGATGATGAATGAATAAAACCAAAAATTTATTAGTAGACTTTTTAACTGAAGAAAAGGAACTTCTATCCAGAAATAGTTGGATTTTGTTAATGTCATCTTTTAATTCAGTTCGTATTCCAGTGGAAAACCGAGAAAAGGGGAAAGACCTGAGATAAATCAATAGAAACTTTGATAATTTATAGACTCAACCCTTAGAAAGATTTCAAATGCTTTTTTGCGTAAAAAGTATCAGATCCAATACTTACCAATACTTTTTTTCAGAAGCGAGGAATAATAGTTTAAATGTACAGTGAAGTTCATTTTTAATAAATTTCAAATTTTAGGTTAGACATCTAAAAATTTGGCTCAGAAAATAAAGGTAATTTTCCTAAGGAACATTCAAGGCCCAGAAGAAATTACAATATTGTATTTTTTTTTAACTGGATACTTATTGTTATTAAAAAATTGTGTTTTATAAAAATAATTTTATTAAGGTATCGCGTTTATTTAATCAACTGAGTTCATATTTTATATGTATGTTCGTTCCCTAAGTTCATAAAATCTTAGTCAGATTTTGGGGGAGTTGGAACAAATCTCAACTTATCTTACTTATCAATGAAGTAACATAATTTTGGCTTACATTTTATGTACTAGGTACTACAGCATGCACTGGATTACACTGAAAAACAGCTCTTTATAATAAAATCCGTTTACCTTTTGTTTTTTAGCGATTCTTGGACTCGGAAATATCTTACAAAAGAAATAGTTTTGAATGCGTGCCCCCACCAAAAAAAAAGACTGCGCAATTTACACATAGACCATTGAACTACGTTACGCGTTTTTCATTTATTTTGAAAAAGGATACAATGATATTAAAAAAAAGAGAAAAACGCGCAACGTAGTATATGAACAATCTCTTAAACTATCATTCTTTTCCAATCTTCAGTAGGGGAAACTTTGCAATAGTAGATAATCAAAATTTCCAAAGTTTGTATGTAATTTATAGAAAATAATTAAGAACAGTGAATAAAACTACGTGAAATATAAACTACACTGAACGCTGGATTTAAGTAACCTGGGTTTACGGCGTTCCAACAGTAGCGTAACGATAAAGGGGACAGTACCTATTCTTTACAAACGCACAGTGCAACAAAATGTTTTTAAATAATTGTAAATACAAAACGGAAAGACTTCAGCTTTAAACAAATTGTTGATTTGGTTTCAAAATTTAGTTATAATGTAAAAATCTACCGAGAAGCAATTTTATTTTTATAGAAACTTTTCACATAAGATAGACAGATATTTCTGTTTTAATACCGAAAATCAGTTTTTTTCACCTCACACATTTCTTACTCATAATATCTGGACAAAATTTTGTCCAGTTAAGCTAAATGTTAGGTATACTCTTGCATATTTTTCCTTACTATTTTTTATTGAATGATTACTTCTTATAGAATTGGTATGGTTTCTCAATCGAAAGCAACTCTTCGTAATTCCTCTAATCTATAATATTATCTAAGCAGATTATGTTTCAAAGGATTTTTGTGAAATTAATTACTCTGAGAGCCGGAATATATGGAGTTTTGGCTCACTTTGCCTCTATATTTTTCGAAAAGTACACTGCTAAAATGAAAATTTAATACATAGTCATATATAACGTTATATGATATTAATCTGGTTTATTTAGTATGATTTGCGAGGATTTACGAGCACAGTCCCTGAATGTAAGCAGTAGTAGGTTACTGACTTATGTGTGCTTTCTAGTTATTTCCTTTTCAATGGCTATGCAAGTCTCGGAAGTTCAATTGAAACTAAACCGTTTCCAAAGTTGCGACCATTGAAAACTACTCTCCGACTCTATGGATCTTGATCGTATAGTATAATTACTGCATTCTCAGACTGCCGGGTGAAAACCGTCAAACTCAACCAATCGATTAGAACCATTAACTTTCAAGTCCGAAAGGAACCAGGGTCGTTTTTTCAAACAATCGACCTCAAATTTTACTTGAATATTATTAAAAAATATATGGTAACACTAATATTATGAGAAAAAAATATGTAATAGTTGATGGTTTAACTGAAACAGCTTTTATTTCAAAAAATACAGATTAATTTTCAACGAAACAGTTGAATTTGAAATATGGAGATACATTTTCGACCAAAAATAGAATATTATTGACCAAATATTTCAATTTTCAACAAAAAATATGAATTTCCTTCATGAATATCAATTTTCTTCCAGAAAGATGAGTGTTGAGAAAAATACAAGAATTTTTAACCAAATAGTTAAATTTTCAACTAAGAAATGTAAATTTTAAACAAAAAATTGTGTGGTTAAATTTTCAGTAGAAAAATTAAGTTTCAATCAAGAAAGAAAACAAATTTTCAATAAAATAGTAAAACTCTCAACCACAGAGATAAATTTTCAACGAGAATAAGGAATTTTGAATTTCAGAAATGAGTTTTTAACAATTTAGTCGAATTTTTATTTAGTTGGATAAAATAGTGATACATTTTCAACAAGAAATTGAATAGTTACATTTTCAGTTAAAAAATTAATTCATAACAAAAAAATTGATATTTCAAGAAAACAAATGATTTTTCACCCAAAAACATGAATTTTCAACTAAAATTAAGAATTTCCAACAAAAAAAAATGAATTCCTAAGAAAATTGTTGAATCATCAACCAGGCAAAAATTTTCGGTCAATAATGAAAAAAATGTCAACCAAATTGTTAAATTTTAAAGCCACAAAGACGAGTTTTCTACAAATAAAAAATCAATTTTTAACTCTAAAATATGAATTTTCAATAAAAAATTTTAATTTTCAATCGAATTTTTGATTTATTATTAACACGAAAATATTAGGTTTTTTCCAAAATATTGGCATTTTCAAACAAAAAAAAGAAGGGTTTTGAACTAAAATGATAAATCTTCAACCAAAAAAGTTTTTAATTTTTAATTAAAAACAGGTCACTTCAACCAAAAAAGTAAAATATTCAACAAGGTGTTTGAATCCTTAAAAATAGCAGATTTATTTTCAACGCAAAAGTTGCATTTAAAAAAAAAAGATTAAATTTCTACCAACAAGATTGAGTTATTCCATAATCCAAATAATTTATTTGAAATCACCCATCGGTAACACAATTCAGTATTATGTTGACCTTTTAGTACTTATGCAGTTTTGGATTTTATTCAACACATATCGTATATAACAATACTAGACACTAGTATGTACTTCAACCTATAACTTTTTGGTTCTAACAACCTATGCTGCATATTATATATGTATATATATATATTTTTTTCCCTTATTGGTAGGTAGTATTAATTTACTGTTATATATATATATATATATATATATATATATAT
>JAABKJ010000356.1:0-51618 GCA_011634705.1 Andricus grossulariae | reverse complement strand
TGCTTACCTTCTAGGACAGAAGGAGCAGAAGTGGATGACGTACACGTTCCAGTTGCGTTGGGATTGGTTGCTTTAAGGAACCATGATCGTAGCTTCCGGAGCCTAAAACTCCTCTCATAATATAACAGTCCTAAATTTGATGAAATTGTTCGTGTCTTCAAGCCACGTGGATTGATCTATTGACGAATTTTCGATTACCATTCTTGATTAATTAATAGCTACTTAGAAAGTTAAACAAAAGAGGTTACATTGTTTCTATGAGGTTTTATTTGAAACATAAAATTACCGTAAGTTAAAAAGTTGTTCATTTTAACAGAAAAAATCAATTAAAATTTTGATGGGCTCTCTGATTTTCTGAAAATAAGCTTTTCGGTAAAACAGAGACAATAAACTTGAAAAATATTGAATGTATCCATTTTTTTGTTTAGTTGATAAAAAACCTTTATCTGTGAGGAAGAAAGTTTATTTGGTACTTACGAGGAAGCAATATGCTCATAAAATTAGCACAAATAAATTCACCCATAGTAAATACATCCATAGTACTTCGCATCCGTATGTTTTTGGTATGCATTAAGACTATTTTAAAACCAGAAAAAATATCGCCAGACCCCATTTTCGGGAAACTTGTTCTTTTATTTTCCAATTTTTACCTTGATTTAAAACCAGTTGAACATATTTTAACGTCCGATTTTATTTTTGGTTGTTTCCCGAATATGCTAAGAAAATTCGGAAAACAAACCAAAAAAGGCTTGATCATTTAAAAAAAAATGGGTTTTATGATGTTTGAAAATAGTTTTAGCATTATGCTATTAGAATTGAATATGATAATTCTCGAATTTGCGATTCGGGCGAAAAAAATCGGACGTTAAAGTATGTTTAATTCGGCTCAGATCAAGTCATAAATGAGAAAAAGGTGAAAAATTCATTTTTCTGAAAAATGAGTCTGTCCATTTTTGTGGTCTTAAAATATTCATAATGCATACCAGAAACGAAACCAAAAAATAATATATCAGGAGTGACATCAAATTTGGGTTGAGCTCAATCGAGACTAAGCATGATATACTTATCACTAGTCGAGAACACTAGCATCAAAAATTAATTTTATATAAAATAATAAGGATTTTCAGTCTTCTGAGGCAATTATTCACATGTGTTTATAGAATTAATGCCGAATAACAATTTCGCAACTTGCACTGATTTCAATATCAAGTATATGTAAAACTTGGATGGTAGGTAAGAATTAAGTTATGATAGTACCAGAATTTGACCCGATTAGACCGTCCAGATTAAACGGACTCTACAAAGCCATATTTGCCCTACATCTCGCCCTACATTAAAAATTTTATTACAGAAGGTTAAAAAGCACCAGTACGGGACCCGATTAGATCGTCCAGATTAGACGGACTTGATAAAGCCAGAGTTGCGCCACATTTGACTAAGTCTGCCACAAAATGTTTCCACACGTTAGTGACCTCGGAACGGTACAGTTGCATGTGACGATAAAGTTAATTCACATCAAAATATTGAATATTAACTTTTGTCCAGTGTGCTTGAAACTGAAAATCAAATAATAATGTTGGTGCTTTTAAGATTAATTTTCAACCGATTATAAAGAACCTTTCGTGTATTCAGTGATTTGTGACTCTACAGATGTCGTTAACGAGATGAATTTAAAAATAAATGATAATAATTTGTAACAAATCAGACATTTTGCTTATTCAATGATAATGAACTTGAATGTTGTACGATAGTTCGGTTTGGACTCTTATGAAAAACCAAAAATGGATTATTTTCTTCTCTGATTAGATTCAAGAACAAAAACAACAAGATCAGTTTTTCATAATAGATTTAAATTGAAGTTTCCTTTAGTTTATTTTTCATTATAAATTTCACATAGATTGATAGACAAACAAATTAAAAATATCGTTTCATGGAGATGTTGCACATAAAGACAGAGGGAAATAATACAGCTAATGGAAAAAGATATCTTTCAAAATATAATAAAGCATTTGATAGTTTGATTAAATATTTATATGAAAGAGTAATATTTCGGAATTCCTGGGGATTATTGTTTAAACAATTCAAAATATGTCTAAAAGTTCTCAAAAATATCAAAGATCAACACATATACCGAAAAATGTAAACAGTATCTTAATAAGAAATCTCAAATTCATATCTAGATTTCTCATTAATATTAGCATACGATAGAAATGTTTCCCAGCAGTTTCTTATTAAAAAGTTCTATTAAAAATTTCTAATGAGGAAACCTAAACTGGCTTCGGAACATTTTGGTCCTTAGTAGTATAGAAAGACGGATAAGGAATAGACGCTGTCTATGGTTACAGAATTTTCGGTAACGTTAGCCCTAAGCGAGCTGGAAAAGGGGTTGGAGTTACGGAAAATTCCGTAACCATAGCCAGTGCGTAAAGAATTAGGAAAAGAGAGCGAAGTTGTTTGGTTGTCTCTCTTCTTTTTTCCTTAATCTTCTTCTCTTTGTGATAATAACTGTCTAATGAGCCGATAATACTGTTGTTTAGAAACATACTTCTCTTATTTTAACCCCCTTTGTGCAATTATGATACAAAAATTGACTTTTTTAAACTTATGTTTTAAAATTTTTTTTCAATCAAGTTACGGTTATTTCGTATACAAAAATCAGGTTAGAGTTGCGCTGTATAAGGAATCAAATCTATTTTTTGACAGTACGATTTTTTGAAATAAAAATAAACAAGCAGTCTTTTCTGCAGCAATTAATTATTCGCAAATTCTATAAAATAGTACAAATATTGCCGAGAATTCCATAACATTTTATCAAGTGCTATAGAGAGCCTGGTTTTGATTATTTTATCATCAAAAGTCTTAATATCAAAGTTAATCAATATGGACTTCATTCCATATATAGAGCATCTCTAACCTGATTTTTTTATACGGAATAACGATTACTTGATTCTTTGCACGTTCTTACCTGAACTTGATTCCATATTGCATAAAGCCGTCTATGTCACAAATTGAAACTAACGAAAAGTTTGATAGGCCAGCCAGCGAATTGGTAAAATGAGTGTCTGGAGAAAAAAAGTTTAGAATGGAAGCGATGTAGATATTTGTGTAGTGTTGATGCCTGAGATGAAGGCCAGTATATTTTCAACAGCAAATTCGCAAACCCAATAAACTGCGCGCTGATCAAAGTTCGCGAAACCATGTTTTTTGATGATTGCGATCAAGATATAAATTTTCTAAGAAAAAATGTTATTACAAATGGAAGATATTGCAAAGATGAACAATTTAAGTGGTCCAACGTTGAGATTGGTTAATTTTTTTGCCTGGGAAAAAATGAACACTTTGTATTTTTTTAAGCTGAAAGGTTGTGTCAAGTTTCAACTTAAAATAGTAAATACTTTGGCAGGAAATTTTGTTATTGTTCACAAATTGTCTGTTTTTTCAGGTGCTGTCCTTTTTAAAAAAAAAGGTTTAGAACCAATGAAAATCTAGAATTTTAATCCCCGACATCCGCAGTATCCAAAACGGTACTCAGATATTTTTTCGGAATGAAGTTGGTCAAGAAGGGGTGAAAGTAGGAAAAGACGTTTTTTTCTTGTAAAGAAATTTAATAAATTCCTTGATTTTTGTCCTGCAAAATCACGATTCCAGTCCATGCATAGTTATCAGTTCTGAATGAATAAAACAAAAAAGGTTGCTCCATGATAATTAGGAGAAAATATTTTTTTTATAATTAGTATTGCAGGTGCAATTTTGAAGGTAGAGAGCTCACATTTTAAGAGAATGTCGATGAAGGCTTTAACTCATTGCAGTAAAATTGTCTGAATTTCCATTTGTGAATTGATTTTTTGCAATTAAGGTGAATTTCCGGCAACATGCAACACATTGAGTGACGGCGGAGTGGGGGGGGGGTCATCTCGCACATAGGAGGCGTTCACGCTCAAATTGAACTGGCGCATGGTCAAAATGCGGCAGCTGCAAAAATCTTGTAAAGAAAGCAAGATATTGAGATTTCTTTTTTAATTTGGGCTAAATAGTACAGTTTGCCTAGAACTTATTGCAAACACACAATTCACAAATAAAAATTCGGACAATTTTATTGCAATTAGTTAAAGTCTTCATCTACATTCTCTTAAAATGTGAGCTCTCTACCTTCAAAATTGCACATGCAGTCATTGTTTAAAAAAAAATCTGTTCTCCTGATTATCGTGGAGAAAGTTTCTTTTTTCTTTATTCATTCAAACTGATAACTGTGCATGGACTGGAACCTCGATTTCGTATGATGAAAATGAACGAAGTCATTTTATTTGTTTATAAGATAAAAACGCCTTTTCCTACTTTCAGCCATTTTTGACCAATTTCATTCCGAAAAAATATGAGTACTGTTTTGGATACTGCAGATGTCGGAGAATAAAATTCTAGATTTTCCTGGGGTTTCAACATTTTTTTTTAGTACAGCACCTGAAAAAACATACAATATCAGAAAAATAAACAGATTTGCTGCCAAAGTATTTACTATTTTGAGCTGAAATTTTTTTCAAGCTTTCAACTTACAAAAAATATATTTTCATAGATTTTGAAGGATGTGCATGCATTGCTTTCAAAATTCCTCCCCTAGGGGCTGTAACACCTTGTAGTTAGTGGGGAGGCTTAAGCGTGTGGGACAAGGGGCTCAAACGGACCTCGGCCTGCATGTGTATGAATATGGATGAAACGATCCATATAAAGTGGCTCTCCTGGTATGTTTGATTGTCGTATGGTAGAAGAGTGAAAGAGCCTAGCTAGCACGGCCCTTCTGGATCCCTGGGTCGAAGTCCCTCCTGGACCGATATTCAGTTTTGGAATCGGGACGGGAATGACCTACTGCTCACACAACGCTCAAGAAACAGCCCTCCGTTGGTATGGTGGCCTACGAACGGATATTCATTGAGTGTCTCACTCAATGTGACCACCCCATAACCCATGGGTTTCGAGTGATCGTGCCTGTCGCATTTTAGCACCTAGAGGTACGAAGGTGTCCTAACGGCCTCTCGGGGAGACCGGACGACCTCCCCGAGTAACTAGTCTTACCTCTGCATGCGGGCTCTACAGGGGCGGACCTTTTATTTCCCTAGTCGTTCGTGGGACCAAAATGAATCACGCAAAACGCTATGGAAACGGGAGCGGCCAATGAGTCCCCCAAAAAGAAAAAAGGCATCAGCGGTACCCTGAAAAGGAAACTGAGGGACTCAAAGGACACCCCACAGGGGGGGGGGGGCTAAATCCTATGAAGAGGCACAAGACAGCCCAGTAGCCGGCGAACAGGGAGAAGTCGGGGGCTGGACTCACAGCTTCCCAGAGAACTAACCCCCCGACGGTGATGGTGGTGGATACGAGTTACCCGAACTCGCTGCTCACTGCGGATCAGTTTGAGCTCTTCAGGGAGGCCACCTGGAGGGTGCTCGAAAGGCGTGGCTACAGCGTGGTTCCCAGTAAACTGGAAGACCCGTCTGTGGTCCTTCGGCGGTTGGAGGGATTCAACCCCTTGCTAATAACAGCGTTCCGGCGAATCGTCAGGCACGATCGGCCTCAGGAAGAAGACGAAGCGCGATGTACCAAGTAACTTCTAGTTGCGCAAATTCCTGAATACCAGACGATGGCACTTGAGATTCTCATCAACAGGCCCTTCTAACACCATGGACAGGGCAACTTTCGGGTTGCCGTCCAGGGACTCAAATTAACTTGCATCACAGCAAAGACGTGTCTGCGCTTCTGCAGACGGGCATGGCTGCGAGGCACAAGCATCTTACTAATCCAGGAACCTTGGTTAGTTCAAAATACCGCTGCTAGAGCTATGTTCGAGAGACCTGAGGGTGATTGCGACAGGTTTAAAAAAATAGGGAAGCTAGTTATGGGATCAGCCTACTTTCCGTATGACAGCGATACCAACCCACCAGTGGAGGTATGTACACTGGTGGAATACTGCAAGGAAAGGGGTCTTCGTCTTCTTCTGGGGTGCGATGCTAACTCCCACCATACTTTGTGGGGCAGCACGGACATCAACCCAAGAGGTAATGATCTTTCGGAATGATTAATCACCAAAGAGCGCACGAGCCCAGTCTGAAGTTGCACACTGAGCTTAGGCTCGCCCACCTTGTCGCGGAGAACTGGCGCATGGGAGGAAGTGGTGGGAGTGTGCGCGCGAGCATTTGAATGTCAGTGACACGAAACATCGCATGTGCTCGGCGTGCGCGCGCTCTGCCATCACTTCCCCTCATGCGAAGGTTCTCCGCAACGAGGGAGCCGAGCCTAGACTCGGTGCGCAACCTCGGACTGGGCTCGTCCGCTCTTTGCTAATCACTACTGATTTAGATATTCCTAACACGGGGAATACCCCGACGTTTCATTACTCGGTCAGGGAGGAAGTTATCAAAATCACTCTCTATACTGGTAGTTTTAGAGACAATGTCAAGAAGTGGTGAGTCTCAGACAAACCCACTCTCTCAGATCACTCACAGATAGAGTTCGAGTTGGAATCCATTGTACCCGCGGGTCCTAAGTGAGCCAGAAAGCCAAGGAGAACGGACTGGGACCAGTTTTTTACGCAACTAAGGAGTGCACTTTTGGAGGTGCCCAGGTCAATTACAGACGTGGACACTCTGGAGATGGCAGCCAAGATTTTCACGGAGGCCATCAAATATACTTATGAAAGTAATTGTCGGCCCACAAGAGTCTGAAAGATTGGAGAGACACACTGGTGGAACGGGAAACTCGAAGAGCTTCGCAGGGAAACCAGAGAGAGGTTTAGACGTGCCAGTACTGGCAAAACGAATGAACTATGGACCTTATTAACGACGATGAAGGATGAAGCAGTCATGAAATGGATCTGTCACATGTTGGCTAACAGGAACCTAACGTTGACCCGGGATGTCCGCAGGGAGGTGTTTTACCGCACCTACTGTGGTGCTTGGTAGTGGATGAACTGCTTCATCTGCTTACGAGTCAGTGCTACCACGTTATAGGCTACGTGGGTGATATACTGGTTATCGCACGCGGCCAGCATCTGGATGCACTCTTCGGAGTAATGCAGCAAGCACTGGGGATAGTGGATTCTTGGTGCAAAAGACTGGACTATCGGTCAATTCGAGTAAGACGGACGCGGTTGTATTCGCCAGACGGTATAAGTGGAGAACCATGAGTACACTGAAATTTGGAGGATAACGACTCGAAATCAAAGGAAGAGCTGAATATAGGAGTCATCCAAGATAAGAAGCTGTCATGAAAAAAGCAGCTGGAAAAGCTGGGGCTTGAAGCCGGAGACACTTATGTGGATCTACACAGCGATCCTGCGACCCAGTCTAACCTATGCGGCGGAGGTCTCGTGGAGCAGAGTTGAAATGTTTACTGTGAAGTCTTGACTGGAAAGAATCAGGGAACTGATTTTAAGAGGTATCACTGGTGCCTCGAAGTCGACAGCCTGGATGGAATTGGGGGGAACTCACAGGGTTGGAACCCCTCATCTCACCATCAAGGCCGTGGCTACGAAGGCGGCCTGGAGATTGAATATTGTAAACGGCGGAAGGATCTCGATAGTAGTGCGGATCCCAACCGACATCGCGAGTAGGTCCACCCTGAGCATGCTCAGGGACTAAACGCCCACTCGTTACCTCTTCGACAAGAAGTATCGTGTTAGCTTATCCACGAAGGAGGAATGGGTTAATGGTGAGGCACACCTGCCCAGTGATGGGGACGACTGGTTTGCAGATGGCTTCAGCAACAAGGAGAAAGCAGGAGCCTCTTTATATCGTAGAAGGAGTAGATTGGGCTTTACAATCCCAATGGGGTCCTACACCACAGTCCTACAATATGAGATTATGGCCATGCTCCAGTGCGCCAATAAGGCACAGGAGTATGGCAACAAAAGAAACATCCGTACCTGCTCAGACAGCAGGGCTACTATAATGGCCCTGAATGAAACAACGACTATTTCGCTACTAGTAAGGGAGTGCTTTGAGGCGATGAACAATCTAGCGACGGAAAGCCGAGTGACTCTACTTTGGATCCTTGGACACAGCGGCATCAAAGGCAATGAGATATCGAATAGGCTAGCAAAACTAGCAACAAGAGAAAACTTCACTGGGCCCGAGCCAGTTGTAGGCATTTCCAGTAGGTTAGTCACTGAAGAAATCAACAGTTGTCTGACCGACGAATATCAGAATGAGTGGGGATCGGCCACTGGCTACAGACAGGACAAAACACTCTTGGGTTAAAGCTAAACTCTAACTGAGCGAAGGAAATACTTCGGATATCACAGGCATAAAATAGGGCTCGCAGAAAGCCCCCTCTGTCGTCTGTGCGGAGGGGATGATGATACAGCTATTCATATCCTCTGTCACTGCCCCGAGATTGCGAAGCAGGGTCTAAAACTCACGGGCAGTAACTGTATCAGTGAGTCAGAAATATCGGACAATAGCGTGGCAGCGGTCATTGCCGTATGAAGACGGTTTTGAGGTCACGCTTAAGCTCAAAAGGGAACGCAACGTGATCACCCAAGCGTCAGGGGCTCTCACGGTCTGAACCTAGGAAATAATAATAAAATTGGCAAAATTGCAAAGTGATTAATTATGCCGGTGTTTAATTTTTTCCTATGTAAACAAATTAACTATAATCAACTTGTGAGCATTCAAATTGTTCATTTTTTTCAATATTTTTAAGTTTTAATTAAACTTTTTTTCTCGCAGATTTACATCTTGATCACAATCTTCAAAATACATGGTTAAGAAACTTTGAACAGCGCGCAGTTTCTTGCGTTTACGATTTTACTGTTGAAAACATACTAGCCTTCATCCCTGGCATCAACACTACACAAATATCCACATCGCTTTAATTCTAAACTTTTGTCTTCCAGAAAACGTTCGCTGACTAGCCAAGTATACAACATTTACATATTACATTGATTTATTTCTTACAATCTTACATGCAAATTTAAAATACATATATGAATATTTTAACGATTTGAAAAATTTTCAGATACATTTAAAAAAAATTAATTTTCAAAAGGCGAGATAAATTTTGCTCTATATTCCTTATTTTTTAACTTATCAAGAAATACAACTTTTTTCTGGAATTCTGACGCGAATTTATTGTCTTTTTTTCCAAAACCCACAAGAAAATTGGAAAAATTCAGAATTTTAAGAATTGCGTAATAGACCAGTCTTAATGTATTTTATCGGTTACATAAGATCCCCATGAATTTTGTTTTGCCTAAGCCCCTTAATTTTAGCATCAAAAGAAAGGCCCTACGTTTGTGGGACAAGGAGGAGCCTGAACACCGTTAAATTTTAAGAAAACGTCTTAAAAATCAGTTTATTCAAATATCAAATAACTAAACCAAAAATATAGTTTTCTGGCTATAATGGGTTCTGATATAAGGTTTGACAAAGTTTGCCTTTTTTCGATTATCCGCGGAAAAATGGAACATTTCATTTTCTTTTTAAACTTTCAGTTTTTCTAATAAATTTTCATAGTTCTGTACATCTCGCATCCTGTAATCTAGACAAAATGTCTTGCCCTAACAGTTCCAAAGTTATGAGCCCCGGAAATTGAGCCTTTTTGTCAATTCCGCTATAACTTCAATTTTCACGAATAGCTCGCTTCCATTGCATCCAAAGATTAAAGTAAAATAGTTTAAAACTAAAAAAATCATATAAAATTGCATACAATTGCAATAGTAAACAAAAATATTCTAAATTCAATACATTCGAAAATGTGGACGTTAATAGTTTGTTCTTCATCTCTTTATTACCTTCTCATCCTTAAGGAGAAGATATTGGGTTTATGTAAAATTTGAATTCTTTGTTTTTCATCAAATATCTACGTTTATAATGCCTCTGAATCAGAAAAAAAGATTTTTACGAAGGTCTTTTTGTATATCTGTATGTACGTCTATATCCTGTAGGCATAATAACTTTCGAAAGACTAATCAGATTGGATTGAGCTTTGACACACTGTTTCAAAACATAAAAAGAAAGGGTGAGTTCGTTAATCAGCCATTTTTCACCAACGGTTCTGGTTTTATCGATCGAAAATGCTTTTTAAAAAATCAAAACTTCCATTTCCCAGGATAACAATAAGAAAAAAATAACTACACGAAAAAAATTAATAGAAAAAAGTTGTTCAATAAAAGAAGTCGACGAATTTGTCCTATATTATTTTTTTATAAGACGCTTACTTTTTGTTTTAATCGTGACAGATGACATTACAAATAAATAAATTAAATTTTTGGGAAAAAGACAGAAGGTACAATTAAATGTTTTGATAAGAAAATTTTTTGCCAAAATTAGATCTAAAAATTTGCTTCTGGCATTTTTTTCTCACGAAACACGTGATGAGAATGTGTTCATTAAAGCCAAAGAGCGATGAGAATGTGCCCGCGCAGCAAGCAGATTTTCTTCAAATATTTTTGTAAACAATTGCATACGCTTTCTTTTATTTTTCAATAATTTTATCCGTAGGATGCATTGGATTGAGCTATTCATGAAAAACTGCAATTGATGAGGCTAGAATCTTTTTTTTTTAATTTACGGGGAATCGAGTCGGCTTCTATTAGAAAAATGAGAAAAAAGGACAAATATTATTAAACCATGATATATCGGGACCTATTATAGCTAGAGCACTTTAGTTTTTTTAGATTTGTGAAGAATAGTTTCCCCTATTTTTTATCTGTAAAGTAATATGCACTCGAAACGAGATATTTAAAAAAACTGATTTTTAGGACGTTTCCCTAAAATTTCAATGGGTTCCGGTCCCCGCCCTGTCCTGCAAACGAAGGGCCTTTTTTAAAATGCTAAAATGAAGAAATCAAGCAAAGAACTTATGTAGTCAAATCACCCGTTTTCCGACGTGATGGCTGGACTATAAATTTGGTTCAAACTATGATTTTTTGACATAAGCAAAATTGATTTTATTTATAATTTCTTCTTGAATCCTTCACAAAGGAAGTGTGCGGTCAGAAGAATGGTTTAATCCGCACATAACTTGTATCACATCTTCATTATTTTGTACTTATATATAAAATGAAGAATTTAACCAATGAAATTAAAAAAAGATAAAACTATGAGTATATAAGGAAAAGTTTAATTCTGTCGCCAATTTTGTTCAGAGCATAAATCGAAGAAAATGCGGACGTTATTTGTATCTCCGTTTCGAATACCTAGATATATGATACTTTACCGAAGTAGAATATGGTTGATTCAATATGTTTTCGCAAATCTTTGTTGAGACAGTTTTTTTTCGGGACAATCGATTTGTTAACGTTATTGATAATTGTAATTTGATAAAAAGTTGTAAGAATTCAAAATGTCAAATAAAATATTGAAAATAGACACTTATAAATATCTAATAATATCTGATAATATATATATATATATATAATAATCTAATAATATCTACAAAATCTGATGAATTTAAAAATTTTAATTTAACATTTGTATTCGGCCATCTCAAAAACTTTAGGATATCCATTTTTAAGAAAATTTAACGAATTTCAAATTTGTATCCGTTGTTGTGAATTTTTATATATCAAATTCAGATTTAGCGACCCAAGAGCCAAAATTCTTAGTAAAAAATCATTCAGTAAATCTAAAAACTGAAATGGAAATGTTGAATCCATTTAAAAAAATGAAGTATTGAAATAAAAATATTGCTTGAAGACCTAAGTTAAACACAGGTAGATGAATATTATATTTCCTATTTTGAAAAATCGATTCTCTTTATTTACCTGAGGGCCAATAAATTTTTTTTCCCCTATAAAATGATAATACCGGTCCCAATTGGCGGATTCCCTGCTGTGCCATACATCGCTGTAGGTCCCCGAGAAACGGTATCAAGATAATTTGGGATATTTCGGTTGATGAGTTTAAGAATCCGGTAGCCTACCTTACTATCAGTGCCTATAAACGAACAACCGATAAGAGAAAGTAGTTTCGATACCTGGAGAATTTTCGCGACTATACGACCCTGAAAACGCCAGAAATCTTGTTCAACTACCGATAATTTGTTTAAATACCTTAATTATTGCTAAAATTATATTCTAAGAAGGTCTTTAAAATATTAAAATTAAAGAAAATTAAAAATTCCACACTTTAAAATTGAAAGTAAAAAAAAATTTAAGTTTACAGAATTAAAAATTGAATTTGGAGCATTTAATATAAAATATTAAAAATGGAAAAGTTCTAAAATGTAACCATGATAAATTAAAAAATGGTCTGCCTTTTTATTACTTCATTGATGTAATTAAAATAATAATAAAATAAAAATACGTTAGGTTGTCTCAGGTTGTCGGGTTACCGAGTAAACCCGACAACCTGACCCGAATTGAGGTTAACTGACGTGAAGTAAATATGGGTAGTAAAGTATGGTCTATTGTACTGCAGTTGATAATCAATAACGTGAATAATTAATACATGTTATTATTTTCGTCGACAATATAATTAGAAAAATAAATATATTATTCTAGAATGTTGGAAAAGGTTTCAAAATATATAAAGCCATGTCTGTCTGGCCCATTTGAATTTTTATTTTCTTTAAATAATGCAATTTTACTCATTCTATTTTAGCTAGGACTCTAAGAGTCTGTTCTCAGTTATACTTCAAATTACAAATTAATGAAATAACACTGTTTAAACAAAAATAAAAACCTAAATCGACCCGACGGACGTGCTCTTATAGAGTGTGTTTTTTTTTTATCTTGAGACATCGGAATATCTCAAACGCATGCAACAAAAAAATTTAACCTTAAAATTTCAAATGGGAACCCATTTTTTTTATTGCAGATTCAGATTCTCCATTAAAAAATACGTAAGTTTTATTCGAACAAAATCTTTTCGATTTGCGCCAGATGGCAATGCTTTGGCGAAGAATGATATTCTTGATTATTCAAGGAATGCGCGTCCAAACGAAAGACGAAAAAGACAAACGGTTCGTTTGTTTGGGTTGGTCCGTAAGGGTGTGTTTGTTTCGGTTGAAGTTGACATCTTAGTTACGTTCGTTTGGGTTGGATTGGGTGTCTTAGTTTCTTTGATTTGGGTGTTTGGTTGTGCTGCTTACGTTCGTTTGGGTTTGATTGGGTGTCGCTGTGTTCCCTCATTACTTGACTTCATTAATTTTATAATGGAGGCTTTATCTGTACAAGAGAAAATTGAAATGATTCTCATTTATGGAGAAAGTGGCAGGAATATCGAGGATTCTGTCCTTCTTTATGATCAGCGTTTTCCAGGCAGTGTACAGTCACGCGATTCTTTTTACCGGATTGCCAACAAATTCAACACTGGCGGAAGTGTACAAGCGTAAAAAAGGAATCCTCAAAAAACTATTACTGGAGTTATTAGTGAAATCGCGATATTACCCGCAGCTGCTCATGATCCCTATGATAGTACTCGACAACTAAGCCGTAATTACGGAATGTCTCTAACCATTGTTTGGAAGATATTATAACGTAATAAATATAATCCCTTTCATATTTTACAGCATCACAAGCATCATGGCGTACAGTTAATTGACATAACATGCATTATTGGAATGTGGAAAACCCACACTGGTCGCGCGAAGTTGAACGTCAGCGTCCTTGGTTCGTGAACATTTGGTGTGGAGTAATTGGAGATGAACTTATCGGTCCAATTGCCCATTTTAACGGTAACAACATGACGGTTGTCCAGCGCATTATTCGGTAATTGCGCGTGAAGTACTGAATCGCGAATTCAACGGTCACTGGATCGGTAAATTGGTCTGCCAGATCGCTAGAACTTACGTCGTCGGATTTCATTTCGTGTGGTTATTTAAAGAATCTAGTTTATCAAGAAGTGCCAAAACAACTCGAGAGAACGTGAAGCAGGGAATCAGGACTGCTTGTAACCAAATAACACCAGACATACTCCGCAGTTGTGTACAAACTTTCCAAGCGCGGATCAATAAGTGCATCGAAGTAGGACACCATTTTGAGCACTTAATGTAAAACGTTAATTGAAAACAAGAACCTCGACGGAGAGAGGCGAGGGAACTCACGGAAAAAGGAACCCCGATGGTGAGAGGCGAGGGGATTCATAAAAAAAGCACCCTGAAAGTGAGAGGCGAAAGGACTCACCGGAAACAAGTACCCCAAAGGGAACAGACAACTACTACGTTCACCTCTTTTTTCCTGGGTAGCGCTAAAAGTAAATTCATTGACTGCGTACATACCTGGAGTCAAAATGAGAAGCTTGCTTTTTAAAAATGAAATTGAGCTTTATAATTTTTCTACTCTACTTTAACTCCGTTCCCAGGTGGGTGGAGGGTGTCTTAAAAATTACATTAATTACAATTGAATGGCTCTCCTGAAAACAATCAAAACGTCTTTTTTATCTCTCGTTTGGAAGCGCATTCCTCGAATAGTCAACAATGTCATTTTTTTGCAAATGCATCGCCATTTGGTAAGCCTTTGGTCTCTGACGCAGGACGCAACGCGTGTGTCAGGGCCTTGCATTACACTTTCGAGCCATGGTTTCACTCGACTCAGGCGCGACTCCCCATATCGAGGTCTAAGATGTTTACACATCAAAAATAATTTAATATCCAATATTCCCACTTTTAATGTTGCTTTTAATAATTTAATGCGCTTGAAGATATGAATGTTTAGATTAATGTCAAAAATTGTTAGCAATTTTTCTCCAGCAAAATTTGCTAAGTGGTGTCCAAACGTACTTAAGTAATAAACCTTAACTATACTCAGAAAATTTCCAAAATTCGCCGAAAAGCTACTCTTGTATTTAACTAATGTCAGAAATAATAAAAAAACTCATAATTGTGAAACTTTTCCCAATTTTTTCGCCGCACGAAAATATTTCCTACGAAAAACAAGAAATTTTAGTGCTGGATACCTTGATGGTTTCTGTACAGGAACTTCCTTTACATGAATTCCAGATGGTTCCTATATAGGATATTATTGAAGGAACCTTACACGAGTCTATTAGCAAACATGTAGCAACAAATAATCCTTTGAAAGATTCTGTACAGAGTGTAAAGGAAACTTTACGCTGTAAATTAAGGCGCGGGTTCCTCCATACCCTGTAAAGCACTCGATAAATATCTTGAGGTTGGGCGTGCGTAGCCGAAAAAAGATTTAAATTTGTTTAAATAGCAGAGTTGCTAAAAACTAAATAATAATATAATATATTAAGAGAAATACTGACATTTTCATTTTTTCCGAAACTCTGCAAATAAAACATTCATGTATTTATTTGGAAAAATTATTCTTTCTTGTTTCGGCTTTGTTAAATATGTCTTCAGATGTTATTTATTCTTAGACAGTACATTTAAATATGATTCAAAACCAGCGACTCATATCAATTTTCGAAGAACCAAATTGGACAACTGTGTACACTTATTTATAAAAAAAAAAGAATTCACCGGATATTACGCATTTTTAAGACCCGAATTACTTCAAGGCATATCCTTAAGGTCCGTAAAGATCTACTACCCATCGATAGGTACCATGTACGTTTCCTGTGCAGTAATAAGTACCACATGATTCTACTGCGCACATTTAGGAGCCGTAAAGGTCAACTGCTCATCCTTAATGCCCGTGGGACTTTACTGCGCATCCTTAAGACCCTTATAACTCTAGTGCGCATCTCTAATGCCTATAATTTTAGTATTTAAGGGCCTGTAAGGTCAGAGTTGCATTAATAAATATCCGATAGGTAGTCAAGTGGTTTGATTAACTTGACGTCGATGCGTTTCGATGTGGTATCACATCATCGTTAGGACGTAGATAATCATTTAAATCCTAAAAAGCCTCCATGTTGTTTGAGAGCGTTTATCTGTATAATAAACATTTTTAAAGCAAAATGGAAGTCTTTCAGAATTTTGATGATTGTCTACGTCCTGATGAAGATGTGGCACAACAGCGAAACACGACTACATCAAGTTAATAAAACCACTTGACATCTCATTGGATATTTATTAATCCACCCCTGACCTTACAGGCCCTTTAAAAACATTCAAAGTATTGTAGAATTACAATGCGCAGCCTTAAGTAGCATAGACCATACTCTATCTAGCATCCAGGTTTGCTTTAAATCGCTTCACATGAAATATAACAGTTATTAAGTATCAGATGTAAAGTTGAACGAATAACAATTATTGAGCTGATATCAATTATTTACCTAATATTTACATATTATCTGTTATTAATTATTTTTCGACTTTGGACGGCCAGTTAACTTCGAATCATTCAGATTTAGGCCGGGTTGGGTTTTCGGATTGTCTCGTCGTGTCGGGTTGTTACGCTAAGCTGATAACCCGACAACCGGATTCGACAGGGTATTCAGTCCGACCCGACTCGACCCGATGTCAAAGAAAAACCGAACCGTCGGGTCGTGTCGGGTTGAAAGAAATGTTGCTCATCTCTACTAGGAAATAAAAAATAATACTTGCAAAATCAATTTCACGAGTTTATTCTCCACCGAGAATACAGGGCAGGTAAAGCAAAGATAGGTACAAACCAACAGAGGAGATATGGAGAACGTGACTACGTATCGCACTATTATGTAACTTTAACTTACGTGAATTACGTATGCTGAATGGTTTCTTAATGTCAGATAGTTAGATAACAATTATCAATAATAATAAAAATAATAATATTAAAATAAAATAAAATAGTTAAATATATTAAAATTTCTCTCTTTTTCACGATTTCCGCTCTTACCCCTAGTCTTACCCTCCCACAAAAAAGGAGCACACGTCTCATTATAACTGACCGCACTTTCGTAAGATCAGTCATTTCACAGATTTATACACCATACCACATCACAAATTGGCAAAAAGTCTCTCCAATAACAATTATCACCACCCGATGGGCTTTCGAAGGAAAATATTAATTTATTCTTAATAAAAATATACTTCCTTTCATCATTGGAATTCTTTCCATTAGTAAAAAAAAACACCATTTCAATAATATCATAATTTATTTACGAGGATCATATCCTCTGACAATTTTGGGAGATACAATACTGAAGATTTTCAGCTTTAAAGACTTTTGCACTAGTTTTCCCAGCCAAGGATAGATATTTATCGAGAATAGGGTATCAAGATTTTAAGTTTGGACTTAAGAACACCATGGGCCCCAGTTAGTATGTGAAAAAAATGTCATCTGAAAGTTTTGCAAAACCAAACAAATTTAAAATAAAATACTAAAGATTTAATTCAAAAATGAAAAGTTGAAAAATAAAATCTGTAACTATTTAAAATTCAAGAATTCTGATTGAAATTGTGTAGAATTGCAAATTTCCTTACCTAACTTTTGACAGTCAACAATTTCTAGTTGTGGAGTTCCAAATTGTCTAATTTCAAATTGAACTTCAGAAAACTCAAAAGATTTTAAATGGCTAGAAAATAGTCCTTTGTCAATAATTCTTCATACTTATATAAATATTTTGTAGAAGATAGGTATTATAATACTGTGGAAATAAAGCAATAGTTAAAAGAAGATCACTTTGCCTCATGTGGCCACTTTACCCCAGGAGATCCACTTCTTGGAGTTTATCCTCAAATGATTGAATATCAAAACCAGCTTCAGATTTTATCATTAATGGTTAATAAATTTTAGGAATGGATTGTAAATTATGAAACCTAATGATAAATTCTGATAGTTGTGTACAGATAAATAATATTATGGATCGAAAAAATAAGATGTTACTGAAACAATTGTACAAGGAAACAACCAGACTTTAGAACTAATTGGTGATAAGTTACATAACAACTAAAGGGAATTTCTGGCAGAATTGATGATGAATTCTTGTGACTGTTTATGTCTCGAACAAACGAAACAATCAGACTTCACCACTAATTGAAGATAAATTTTTCCAATATATGGTAAATTCTGACGATTGTATCTAAGTGAAACAATTTTCCAACCAGAAAACCTTGATTACCCTTCCTAAATTGGGACCTATAAGTACAGTATAGAAACCTGTGGTCGTATACTTTCAGAGACTCAGCGATCGAGAATCGATCTGCACAGGGTTGCCATTCCCTTTGCCAAAGACACCTACACATCACACATATGCATTTCGAGCCACGCACACGCATCCACTAATCGAAAACCACTTCCTCTCCTTTCATCTTTTCACCCCTCCTCTTCCGCGTCTGCCAGTTTGGCGCCCAGCGTCAACTAACCACTCAGTGCCTACAAAATTAGCCAAGTTTTCAACTCAGAAGTCTTTTTTCTTGGCCTTGTCCACCAGAACATTGTCTTGATAGCTGATTTCTTGACCAGCAACAGCAGGTTGAAGATAATGAGGTTCGACGTCAATCTTCTCCTTGACATCAGACTCTAAAACCATGGAATGATGGGGTCCCCTGTGCATTAAAGTTGGAGACTTATGATGTGGTGGTTGAGGAAGCTCCTCATCGTCTTCTTCCTTCTGAGGTATCTGTTGCTGGTTAGGAAGTTCTGATGGTAGCTCATCTTCTTCTTCGACCTGAAGTTTATGAACAGTTTGATGGTGTTCTTTCACTTCGTGCATCTCTTTATCATCTTCACCAAGGTTAGCATACTTCTTTAGCAACTCCTTGAGCTTTTCAAGATCAAATTCCTCTTCTTCAAACTTGGAGAACAGTTCTTTGGCTTTGAACTCATCAAGTTTTGCAGATTCTTGGAGTTGTTTGAAAAGCTGACGGAATTTTTCGTTGGCTTGGATGTCTCTAGTTGTATTTTTGGAGGCGTTGAGGTTGGGATTAAGAAGCAGGTCTGGGGTTTCATGGACTATGTTAACATTCTTATCGATATTTTCTTCCGAGAGTGATTGAAGAAGGGTATTGTAGTCGGGTTTGATCCTCGATGTTTCCAAACACGAACTACAGGAACAGTTTATAATTATCTGAACTTTCTTCTGCATTATCGTTGGCTTATTTTCCTCGTCTTTACAATCGAGGTTCACCTATTAAAAGAGAAAGATCTTTAGATTTTTGCGTGTAATAGCTCTTTCTTTGGGATATGTTTCTTTTGAAGTTAATTATCTTTAAGATGTTTTCTATGAACTAACCGTGTGCCAGACACTATCCAGAGGCTGACAAGAATCACAATAAGGTCGAATTAGATCACCAGGAGCTGAAGGTTCACTATGTGGCACCATATAGGAAAAACAGGCCCCTACACAGACGTTGTTGTCCAGTTCTTGAGAGGAACAGCCTGGCCAAGTAACTACCTGTTTGATTTGGGTTGTTTTGCACCAGCTTTGTTTGTCCGGATAGAGAACAATGTTGTGCACCTGGAATTAGATCAATTGTCAAAATCTCTTCAAGAATTAGGACAGAGTTAAGGACAATAATTGTAAGAAAATTTTATGGAACTAACCTTGTGCTCACGATGGGCGCAAAGCAACGAAAAGTGCATCATTAGGATCATCAAGGATGTGGTTAAGCCCCATATCGACGCCATCTTTCCTGCAAGAAAATAAACAGATATCAGAATCTCGATTGGATTTTATTTTTCATTTGCAAATTGTATTTAGGGAAAGATTAAATTCATTTTATAAATATGTCTCTTCTCGTTTTAATTCTTTGTTTCATATTGGGGGATTTTTTATTCAGAGGATAGGAATCAATAATTCTATCTATAATTGAAGGCAAAAATGGAGAATGAAGATCTTCCAAGGATTTGTCTTGAAGACCACCGACTGAAGTGTCTAAATTTTCCGTGGTATTTATACGATATATGATAAGATAGATGTCTAATTGCTGAAAATTATAGAAACATTGATACTAATTTCAAGTAGGAACCTATTAGTCAATCTTAAAGTGATTATAAAACTGTCTCCATGTTCTCCATGGCCCCCATTAACTAACCGAGATTGGTCCCAGAGCCTCGGGGCATTTTCCAGTGAACACCTCACTACAGTTACAACCAACCGACATATTCTATCCGAATGAATGAAAGTCTCCTCCGGAGGTACATGTACATAGTACCTCGAGGTTTTCGGTTCGACGACCCATGGGAATTGCGTCATGCAGGTCCACTGCGCAAGCGCAATTCTCCTATGGTTACTTATAATTTTACTCGCATTGTAGAACAACTTCGTACTTTAAATCAGAGGAAAACGTCGCCGAATACGTAAAGGAGAGAAATGTTTTCAATTGCAATACTGATTTGAATTTTGACTCGTTAACATTTTTCTTTTAGAAAATTCGGCATAAGAAGAAAGAAGATCTTTCTTAGGAAATGGTAAAAAAAGTACTTAGAAGATACCCAGAACAAGGAGTGTATATAAAATATAATTTTTGTAATGTAATAGAATATAATATATTAAACAGAAAAAATCGAAGAGAGAGAAGAACTTTCTCTGTATTAGGATTCGAACTCGTAACAGCATTACCCAGTAATCTTTTTGGTAGATTATCCAAGCACGTCACTATTTGAGCCACGCTGTTTCCATATTTTTGTGTTATTATTTTTTCTCGCATGGAAAACATGGAAATTCGAAATCTTCTTTAGAAATCCTAAAAAATGTGTAATGAATTTTATTAGAACAAGATATTTTTTAAATACTCTACCCAATTTGAGCACAAAAACTCGAGGGGAATCCTAAGGATCATTCAAGGATATCAATTCAATAGATATTTAAATTGAATTCAATTTAGAGTTTTCAACAGTTTGAAAAAAATTAGATTAAAATTGACCCTCTCAGATATACGCATCAATAGTAAAGCTTTGAATCAATTTCTTGCTTGAAAACAAATAATTTTCTAAACTGTCTATATGAGCAGTTTTATGTTAATGACTGATTTAGAGATAATTCGTTTTTTATTTAATATTCATAACTTCTGTCTTGTAAAATTTTTCTAAAATTATAAGGATTTCTTAAAACGTGCAAATGACAAAATTAATGAAATGATTGAAATATGGATGTGAACGTTCGTAAATTCTTAACGTTTCACCAAAGTATAAATGCTTTTGAATACTTAGATATTACTGTTTTTTATTTCTATTAATTGTAAAAGTGAATAAATTTGGATATCATATTCCTATCTTTTTTATCCTTAGTGACAACAAAATTTAATGAGTTCGTATATAAAAAATTATATTTCAAAATATAATCGAAGACAAACCAACCGGTTGAAAACAGAATGAAGGGAGAAGGAATTGAATAATAATCAACTTATATCATTATACAATATATCAAATCATCCATGGAAGAGGAGAAAAACTTTTCCAGCATTGGGATTTGAACCCGCGATAACGTTGGTACTGTTATTACACTTTAATTTTTACCTACTTACGTTACCACTGGACCAAACTGTCTCCATTTGAATTAAATCATCTAACTTCTATAGACTGTTTTAATGTTTTTCTAACTGAAAGTTTAAAGTGAAAGAAATGGTTATAATACTGAAAATGACTCGCATTTTTACTTTTGCCCAGCACTGATTTCGTAAATTCATTCTGAAAATTGAATTTTACATTAAACAATTTGGTTTACGAAAACTCTAAGAAGAACAGTTTCTAATTAAATTGAATTAAAGTTTAAGCTCGTTGTTCCTATAATCTTCCAGAGTTTTAAAGGAAGTTTTAATTAATTATTTGTGATCCTATTCCATTTTTATTCCAGGAAAGTTGGACATGTAGGGTTAGGGACTAAAGAGATCCTTTTTTGGGACCCAATCGCAGAATCCGCAATCGGCGCCCGAAGACCAGAGAGTCCTCCAAAGGGAAGCCATCATTCCTCCTGAAATTCTTGTTTCTTCCCACTAAAGTTCTCCCGATCTTGGTCGTCTCGTCATTCTCGGTTCGCGATGCTTGGTCGAGGTGAATTCCTGACAGAAAGAATCCTGTTTCGATTCCTTGCCTGGATAGGGCAGACAATTGGTCCTTGGTATTTCCAGAAGAGGATCCACTTTTCGTTCTTTTCAAATGCATTTCAATTCCAACTCTTTTACCCTTTCTTTTTTCGATCCCCACCCTATCCCCTTACTTCCCTTAGATCAATCTTCCTGTTTTTCTTCATTCATTTGCCTCTCATTTAACAAGAGAAGTAATATTTATAATTATTTGATTAATAATAAATTATTTTCATAAGATGTGGCATCTTGTACTAAAAATGTCAATATCATTACATTGTTCATTATATTATTGGAGCATTTTGCTCCAACGATCATTTGGCTCTTGAGATCATAATGATCTGTCTATTCGGATCATTTCGATCTGTTTTAAGTGTGATTTGTCAGACTGAACAAAATGGCCGCCAAGTTTTGGTGCCAATGTCATAACAACATAACCTAAAAGTTGTATCTAATCGCATACAAGTGACAACTAGACTTAACAGGTGATATATTCTAATATCAGGTTTTGTTAATACTTTGAATTTTCAAGTACACTGCACGATCAGAAACCATAAAAAGCTCGCATATGAGCGTATAAGTACTCCAAGAACGGCGGCCATCTTGTTTTGATTTGATACATGATCCCCAATCAGATCATTGTGATCTCAAAATTGGATCATTTATTGCAGCCGATCAAAATGCTCTTGATTTCGGTATCATTTTTGTTGCATATCAAAATGATATTGATTTCGGTATCATTTTGAACACTTTTTTTACTGTGCATGCTCGAACTTTAGGGTGCTGAGTTTTCACTTTCTGTGACGATCTCGTAGGTAATTCAAATTTAATTGTTATGCAGTTTATTTCTACTCTACTTTCTTATTTATCTTTCATTAATTTGTCTGAAATCTTTTATTTACTTTTGGTACCTCATTTTGTCTACTCTCTTTTCCAGACCATTTTTCTATTCACCCTTTTACTCATGTTCATTCTTTTCTCTCTACATCTCTCCTTCCTTATTATCCTTCTTTCATCCATTTCTCTATTTTTACCTCTTCCTTCTTTTACCTTCCTCCTACATTTTTATCTATTTTTTTCCCTCCTTCGTTCTCATTGATCTATCTTTCTTCCTCCCTCTCCCTATAAATCCTCACCCCCCTCATTCTTTCGCTATCTTTTTTTCCTTCCCTCTCTTTCCACTCGAGGCGTTCTTCTCTTTATTCTCGCGCGGGATCTCCGATCTTCCGTTTCTTATTTCGAGTTCCAAGAATCGAGGACGGGGCACCAGGGGTGTGTATCTCGGGTAACGAAGGTGGTAACGGACTTGTACGGGACGTGTTTAGGGGAAGGATGAGAGGAGGGATAAAAAAAGGAAAAAGTAAGAAACAAAAAGTAAAAGAAGAGGGAATCGGAGAGACATCCTCGTGTACAGTGAGTACGGACTTGCAAGGAGGCGCCTGTGAGGTGTGCTACCAATTTTTTGCCGCCTTCCTCTCCAGTCCTCCCTTTCTACTGACTTTTTTCCGCTCGGATCGCTGCTTAATTTTTTTCTGACCCTTTTGTTTCCCGAACTAAACTTCTTCACAACGAGATTCAGTGGTGCATGTTTCGTCGACGCTTTGTAGCCTCGTGATTCCTGGAGATGAGTCTGATAGGGAGACGCCGATTCGAGAACATGAGGCGGATGATTCCTGATGAAACGCTCTGTAGGCGAATGCCAGATAGGATGAATGCGGGTGTGGGTGTAAATGTGGGGGATATGTGGTGCGAGTCTTGTGCTTATCTGATTCCTTGGAGCGGAGACTTGAATGACTGAATAGAAGGCTTCAGGGACGCAGTCATTGGTCCAGAGGATCAGCGGTGATGATTTATATGAATTTATGTGACATTTTGTGATTGGAGAACTTTCTCAGGGTTTTGTGCTTTTTGTAAAAATATATTTACTTTAACAAAATGACGATAGGTTGAATCAAGAAAATTAAAAAGAAAGAGTTGTGTCAAGAGAAGATATATTTATATGTAAAAGTATGCACTACTTATTTTTATGATAATGGTTTGGTCCTTCGAGCCGGACTATAAATCAGTGCAGCATATAATTGTGAATTATTTGGATATATACTTAGTTCACATTAACTAAAATCAACCTAATGAAAATGTATTTGTCTGCATTTAAATAAATCCAGCAAATGAAAATGAATTAGGGAGAATTAAACTAGATTAAAATGAATTCAAGTAAATTCGAGTAAAATCAAGCGAATTTAAGTAGGAGTTTAAAAGTAAATTCAGAAGTAAATGCAAGATTTAAAAAAAAATTGATTTGACTTTAAGTAAAATTTGGCTGAATTTGAGACTCAATTGTAAAATTAATATCACTGAGTTTAAAATAAACTAATTTCAGTCCATTCAAACTGAACTCCAGGTTCATTTTTAAGCGAGCAAAGTAAATTCATCTGAATTAAAGAAATTTCAGTTTAATTTGAACTAAATTCACAATAAATTCAAGGAAATTCAAGCTAAAGTCTGGTAATAATTCAACGAAATTCCAGTGATTCGAATTGTTTTCAAATGTGTTCAACTGAAGTTTAATGAACTTGACTATAAACACCAAAAAAGTTTGAGATTAATCCATTTAATTATAAGTAAATAGAATTTAATTAGAGGTAAATTGAATTCATCTAAAATAAAGTGAATTCTACTCAAGCATACATGTAACATTGAAAGTAAGTACAGGATGAATTCATTTAAAGAGGTAAATTCCTTTAAATTTCAATAAATTCTTATTAGGTAAATAATAATTTATCACGCTGAACAAAACGAGCATTTAGTTGAATTTCGTTGATATAAAAGCGAATTTATTTTGAATTCAAATTAATTCTATGGAATTCAAGTGATTTATCTTTAAGACAACTGCATTCTATTTTTTACTGTATTTCATTCATGTTAATGAATTTAGCGAAATTGGTTTGCCTCAAATTCAGCAAAATTTGTCTGGATTTAAGCACAATTGGTACTTCACTATCCGAATTTCAGAATTGAGACGTAAAATAAGTTAAATTTTATACAAAATCAGTTAAGTTTGCGTTTTCTTTTTAATGAAATTAGCTTTCTCATACAGTGAGATCAATTTTTACTAACAAAAAAACTGATACTAATTTCATTAAGTTGATGATTCTATCTTATTGCAACGAACAACTTTTTAAGTTACAGTAGTGTTATATTTCAAACAATTTTTCTTTTTTACTTATATAAACAAAGTGTACAGTTCTGTTGCATTTTATAAATTGCTATTGTCATATCATGAAAGGTCATCAAGGGTTCCTCAATAGATCATTCGAAGGGACTTCAAAACGAGGACAATTACATCAAATACAGTATTGTTATATTCCCAATATCCAAAAAGTTTTCCTCATATCACCAGGGTGAATAATTAAAAAAAAATAAAAATCGGTATTGTTAGGTCACGGAAGGTCATCAAAGATTCTTAAATATATCATTCTAATCGACTCGAATATACGAACAAATATATCAGATACATTACTGTAGTTTTCTTAATATTAACAAATTTTTTTTTCATATAAACGAAATAAACAATTTTTTTTTAACTTTATATCTTAATACTAGTAGGTCATTAAATGTTCCAAAATAGGTCAATCGATGCGTCTCGAAGACGCGAACAAATACATCAAATAGAGTATTGTCGTATTTTGAATATCAAAAAAGTTTTTCTCATATAAACAAGGTTTTTAATTGGCCAATCATAGTTCTTTTATTTTTATGGATATGGTAAACAGAAAAAAGTCACAAATACAGAAATAAATCAATTATATATTTTTAACTTGAAAATATTCTGAAAAACTTGTCGAATTTTTGTTTAAAACGCTAATGTTGTTTTGGTATAATTTTTCTATGAAAATTAATTTTAATTTCATGAAGTTGAAAAAATCTTTTTTATATAACCCGAGAGGTCGACTAAAAGAAGAAATCATATTACACCATAAAATTTTAACTTTTCTCGACACCTACTCTACTCATAAGATCAAAACTATACAAAAAAAACACAGCCCACACGAAGCATCTGACGAGGAGTGTGAAAGTGAGCGATGAGGCTTCTTTATCATGTTCTTCTGGACTCTAGACTGTCAGAATCACCTTGTTTCGAGAGCCCTTCGAATGCACTTCCGATGTGTGCTTTGCACACTTTGGCTAATTCGGATGCGGCTCGAGTGTTCTTTCTATATAGAAATAAAATAACACACTCCCCAAATGCTAATTATATATTTTTAGTGTTTTTTTACAGCAGAGAAGTCTCGAATTTCTCTTTTGTTTACTGCTCTTCTTTTTGTATTCTTTCATAATTTGCTTTACAGCAAACAGAAAAACATTAACTGTTTCAAATTTTAGAAGCAATTTTCATTGTTCTGTTAAATATTGATGAGTTATTCCTCCAGATTTAAACAAAAAATCAGGCAAATCTATATAATTATAAGTAATAAGTGACCATTACAAAATTTTTCGACGGACAATTTTCAATTCAAACTTGCCACAATTATTTTCTTACAAAATTCTTTATATTCGTAGTTTGATCATTTTATTTTCAGTTGAAAGGGATAAGAAGTATGAAAAAAACCTTATTGCGGTTTTTGAATTTATTTCTTGAGAATTTGACAGGTACGGCCCTGGTGAAGAGGCAGAAGTTCGAACCTCTTTGTTGCTGCGCCACCTTCTCTTCTCGCCTTTTGGTTGAGGGCGAGCCGGACCTCCGGCCAGTCCCGTTCCTTCGATTTGCTCGTGTCTCTGAAGGCGAGGGACGAAAGGACTCTGCGCCCAGCCGCGAGATTAATTTGATTTTCAACCAAATTTGACGCGCCCCCGAGCCGCAGGGCACCACAAAGGGCGCCCGCCCGTATGCACTGGCCCAATCTCGATCTCTTGCCGGGCCCCGTCCTTTTAAACGAGACGAACCTTCCCGCCAACGAGTTTCACCTTTTCGGGATTAATTTTATTCCCGAGTCCAAATTCGATGGATGACAGACTTAAACCCGACGTATTATCTGCGGATCAGCGATTCGCAAAGTGCAAATATTTTTTGTTGCAAAACAAAAAAGAAGATTAGAGAAAGTATCTCCCCAGTGGGCACATGATATTTAAGTCTTTTTAACTTTTTTAGAAGGTCCTAAAAACGGTTTGAATATCGTGTGCCTACTGGGTAAATTCTACCCTAGCTCTAGAAATTTCTATAAATTCAGATAAGATCTCTTGTGGAAAGGTATTTTCATAATACATTAAGTACAATATTGTGAACATTCTAATTTTTTGTAAACATTTGTTTAAAAGTTAAAAATTGTAGAAATCTACCAAAATAATTATATACTAGAAACTACAAGCTTTTGACAGAATTCAGACACTTTTACCAAATTTTACAAGCAGTTACAAATTTTTGTGAATTAATTTAAAAAGTGGAGAAAATAGCGAAAAACTAAAAATCGGTTAATTCCCTTAATATCCTTAAAATCGTTGGAAATTTCACATCTGAAATCCATGAAAATTCTTTTGAATCTCTTGAAATCCCTTGATACCTTTGGAAATATTTTTAAAGCCATTAAAATCATTTAAATCTGTTGAAGTCCATAAAAACTCCCTTCAAATTATTTAACCCCTTTTAAATTCCCTTGAAAGTTTCGCAATCTTTAAAATAGTTGAACATCTGTAGAATTGATTTAAAATCCCTTGAAAATAAAATAAATCTATATCCTCAAGTTCTCTCGAAATCTCTTGAAATCGATTGAAATCTTTGGAGTCGCTTGTAATTTAATTTAATTTACTTTCTAAAGTTTCCTATAGGAATCCTTTGCAATCTTTGGAAATCCTACGAAATTCTTCGAAATCCTTTGAATTTTTGAAGTCGCTTGAAATCGTAAAAATGGTTCAAATCCCTATAAATCTTTGAAATCTTTGGAGTTTCAATCAAATCCTTTAATTCATGTGAAATGTCTTGAAATACCATAAAATCACTTGAAACCTTTAAAGTCGTTAGGAATCTTTTGAAATTTCATTTAATTTTTTTCCAAAGTTCTCTGGAAATCCTTTTAAATCCTTTCCTTTTCAAAGTCTTAAAATCCGCAGAAATTCTATGAAAGCCCTTGAAATAAGTTCAAGTCCAACGTTAAATAAATAAATAAATCACTCGTTTGCAGTTTCTCTATTTTTGTTTACATCAATTCTTTCAATATCTTAACATTATTTATTTCCATATTGATTTTCTTATAATGATTTTTTATCATTATTTGTCCAGAATCGCGAAAAAATAATAAGAAATTCACTATAGGAATTTCATTGTAGACCTATATTGAAGTTCCTATAATATTTTTTCGTGAGGGGGATAACAAGGGATCGTAAATGATTGCATGGGATTACAAACTGTAGTAGATGCCTGGCGGGCCCTGGCGCCGCCAGGGTACTTTTCTCGACGGCCTGGCGGCGCCAGGCTGCTTTCTTGTGGCACGAATAATTCTTCTACTTAACATTCAAAGGGTTACTTTTACATAGTATTAATAATTTAATTTAAGACAGTGTAAAAGCCACATTATGTCAGCAATACGTTGTAAAAATATCTTTATCGCAATGGATCATAGATTATATTATGATTCGGAATTTCCTGACTATACAGTGAATCATGTTTGTGGGATTTTCTTAAGTTGTAAACTGATTTCTGCTGACCGAATTCATTTCAAATCGTGCAAATAATCTTAATTACAATAATTACTATAAATTAACATGAAATTTGCAATAATTTTTTTAATTTTCTAGTATTTTACATAAATTTTCGGTAAATTTGAAGATATTTTTTGTAGGTTTGAGGTAATTTTCAAGAATGAAATTTTCTAAGTTAGATATCAAGTCTGTAGCTTATTCACTAAGTTTTCACCGTAAGTCAAAGTTTCTATAAAAGTACAGCTAGGCTACTTTATTTTTTAGGACTAGGACACTGATTACAAAAGATTGCATGAGAAACAATTTAAAGTATTCTTTTTTACTGTTGTACTCCGAAAAATTTACAATGTGAGTATTTCAAATTGAGAGACTGAAAAAGATTTAAAATATCCACTAAAATCCACATGTGGAAAAGCAGTTTCTTTATTAACAAGGTGTTTTTTTTTAATTTAAAAACTCGAGCTTTATTGATAACAGGAATAGTTAGAGATAAATGCAAGTGACCCATATTTTAATTTCCAGAGTCTATAAGGACCAACCAAATGTGCCGATACACTTATTTTTGTACTTTCAATCACTCTGTATAATAACGAAATTGAGCCATAGGAAAAAACATGTATTTATAGGTTTTACTACTTCTGTTAAACAGAAAATAAAATTTTTTCAATTAGATATATGTACGAAATTTATCACAATTATGGGATGCACATTGTACAAGCTCATAATAAAACTAGTCTTGTTCAATTTAATATTAAATTTATTTTAAATGTTTTAATTATTAACGCTTTTTCTTGTCGAAAAGTGAAAACGTTACAAGAAAGCATACAAAATTACGCACTTCTTCAACAGTGAGTTAGAAACGAAAGCTTAAAACTATTACACCTTAACATTTTTAAATTCAGCAAAATTCAATAAAATTGCTGTTCAAATAACCAAAATTTTGATGATTCTATAGGAATTAAATCGTTTTGTTATCCCCACCAAAATTTTCTCTGAGTTATAATCGTTGTACATCTAATGTTTGTAGATAATTATTGTAAATTATGTAGTACAAAACTGCAAGTATGTATAATGGAAACAACAAAATAAGTCATTATAAAATAAACAAAATGAAAAATTTCTTGCGCTTTCTCCCTATATTATTATAACTAAATATAAATCTTAGCAGTATATTGAATTTAAAATGAAGTGTAAAGAATATATGAAAATGGACAAATTGAAATAAATGGATATGTTTTCGAAATGGACATTTCCTTGCTTTATATAAAATCTTTACGGCTTTCATTTACATAAAGATTATATCAATTCTATCGGGACATTAGATAAATTCCATCCAAACTAGAATGAACCTCTATAGTCCGTATGATTTATTCAGAGTTCCATTAAATCTTTTTAAGGCCACTTAAAATACCATGAGTCTAATTTGGACTCTTTTACATCATCAGCTGAATGAGTTATTGATCTCTAAACTGAGAATTAATCATAAATAATTAAAAATAATTTTATTCTTTTAATTACTTACTGCTTATAGTTTTCTTTATTGTACACTGTACAACATTTCGGAAATATTCCCTATCCTTCGGCCATAATTTTCGGGAAAAATTCTAAATGAGTCGGAACTATTCCGAAAAAGTCAAGAATAATTCGGAAATGTTAGGGAATTAACAAAATCATATGAAAATGGAAAAGTTTTTTTTGCATCCTTTCGGGAAATGTTCTTATGCGAATATTTCTCAATATTTCCACGAATCAAACAGAAAGTTCCAGTTTTTGTACCAAAAGGACTACCGTAAATATAAGAAATTTTTTCCGGCATCCTCACAAATTAAGAAAGTTTGAGGAAATTTTTTATAGTTAGATTATGTTGCTATACCTTTTTGATGACATTGATATTTTAATTAAGAAAATATAATTAACATTTATAAACAACATTTATTATTATATATTAATTGAAAGTAAAATGATTTTTTTACAATTACACGTACCGAAAGAACATTTTACAGTCTCTTTATAATAAACAACATTTGAAGGTTAGCATTACAGAAATAAACAGTAAACAAATTAAGAATTTTTTAGCAGAGTGAGGAAACATTCTGTAAAATCGAAATCACCACTTAAAAATAAGACAAAAAAACACTTTCGAGATAACGTATTGGTGATTCATGCCCGCACTTTAATTAGAAAAAGTTATGCAGTTTTGAGAAAACAGATGTGTCAGTTGACAACCTCAAAACGACACTGACCACAAAAAGGAACAGCATCGGCTGCGGATTGCGATAAAAAATATAAAATCGGCAGTTTCAACAGAAATTAAAATTTAGTCCTGAAATATTGAGATTCTGAATGCAGGGAAAAATATTTGATCTAATAAAGTAAGCCAATTCTGAGTAAATTGGGCAAGATTTTTGGGGTTGCAATTTCACAGGTTTTAAAAATCGGCTTTCGGTAGAAATAAAAAATCTAATTTTTAATTTTTTGTTATAAAAATAAAAACTTTCACCTCAGGTATGGGGACGCTAAATAAGAATAATAAATATTTGATATAAAAATATTTTTCTATTCTGGGAAAATCAAAATTTAATGTGACGGTATATAGCAGACGATTTTTTGCTGAAAGGTATAAAAAAAGATCATTTTTTTCAATAAACAATAACAATTTCAAGGGATATCCATGATGAAAGGAAGAAAAACATTACTACTACTCTTAAATACTAGAACAACATTTTAACACAAATTTAAATAAAGAATTAGTTTGATAATATCGAAGTATCTCGTCGTCCCGAAATTCGGGATGAATAGTCAAATATTTTCCATTAACTTGGCTAGTCGTCCCGAATATTTAGTTGATCCAACAAACTTTCCATCTAAAACATTTGATTTAGTTAAAAAATGAAGTTTTAAAATACTATATAACTCTCTATTTTATGGCCTCTATTTATATTCCTGTAGCTATATCTATGTTTATATAGCAACAGTCGCCCAGTATACCTGAAGGTTTCGCAAAGTGGTCTTTTCCATTATTCGGAAAATATTCATAACTTTCACAGTTGTCGTCTAAGGCATGGAAATAAATTTTAAGTTTGTAGGTATATATAAGCATGGACGTGACAATGTCTTTCTGTTACTTGGTCATCGTCAAATTAATTTTTGAATAAATTTCTTAACTTTTCGATGAATTTCCACATTTTGGCGAAATTTTAACTGCTATGTAAAGTCTCGAACTTTTCTTAAATTTTACCTACAGTTTGTTAGGTAAAAATCCATAACTTCGTTTAAGTTCCCAAACTTTTACGGAATTTTTCCTGCAGTATTTTAGAAAAAGTCCCCAACGTTTAAGTCAATTCCCAAATTTTTTCCTAAATATTAATTATATTTTTCTTTTATTCTTATTTAGAAATATATTCAACTCTGAAACTATTTTTCTATTTTAATTTTGTTCTTTTCAGATAATTCAAGAAATTTAAAATTTTGCTCACCCCTGTTATGAATAGCGTATATGGTGTACATACTATGTACCGCCGCAAGGAGAAAAAAGAGAGCGCGAATCGCGTGGCTCTGATCGTCCAATGAAAATGCTGGCAAACACGCGCGCGTTAAATATATGTTGGTACCAGCGTTCTCCAGCCTGCAACCGAGGCCCAGATCACTTCTCTGGTCAGGAATTTTTCCTAAGACCCATTCCACAATAAATTGCTGTTGATTTTATAGTCAGTCATAGTTGTAGAAATAGGAAATAAATAAACCCTTCCTCTTATTTTAATTGTTCGCCATCATAGTGATCCGCATTAAAACAAGAACCTAATTATGTAAATTCTTCTCTAATCAAAAATGTATCAATTAAAAAAATATACAGTAACATGACATAGTTGTGAAATTAAACATATCAATTGTTTCCTTTCAATCTTTAGTGAATTCAGTATAATATTTACAGAAGTTTCTAAAAATTATCAGTAAATTTAAATTATCTTATATTAATAGTGGAAAGAAATGATTGTATGAGTTTAAAATGGATAGAGAATATTCACAATTTTTATGATGTTTTTTTAATTGAAATTAATATATAAACAGATAAATGTGCATTGATTGAGAGGAAGAAATAAGTGAAGATCAGCTTTGGATTAAATTCAGTTTTATGGGGTTAATTTTAATTTTTTATTTTAATTCCACTTTTACAGCTTTTTTACAAGTTTCATAGAGAAGTTGCCTGAAAACCTGATCTCTAGAGCAAAGTGGCTTCACAAGATCAAGAGAGATCGAGACTCGATGCCATACTCGGACGTGGAGAACCGCGTACAAAGCTCAGCAACCTTCGTTTTACGCACACACGATAGTACGCACTCTGAGAGCCTTTACATTGCTCGTGTAACTCTCCTTGAGATTTATGAACGTGCTTGATTTAGATAATGGCGAAAAGACTGAAAATGGAAAACGGAAGAAGCCAAAGAAATGAGACAAAAAACTGATTATAAAACAACTTTTTAAAGATATTTAAAATAAAATAAAATAGTATTGATTTCCTTGCATATCGGTAATTGCCGAAAGTTGAGAATATTGAATAATGAGATTTTAGAATGAAAAAAAAATCGGCTAATGTCTTATTTTCCGTAAATGAGAATAGTACGAAAATGTACATAACAAAATGAGAAAAAGAATTTTCTCGTAATCCATTTAAGGTCGGAGAAACCAGTACGAGGTGGATAGAAACAATATTGAAGTCATACAATATTGATAAATGATGAACATATGGGGGAAGTAATACATACCAAGCTAAAGGTGGAATATGTATTTAAAAAATAGCAATGCCATCATATGAATTACATTAGCCATTTCTCCTACATTTTATACTTTTTTAACACGTTGCAATTTTATTCAAATGGCATTTTTCTGGTATGAAGTGAATATTCCCATTTTCAGCCTTTCCGATGAGTTGTCGAAGGACATTGTGATTATTTTTCAATATGTTATAACACAGTTTAGAGCTCGAGCTCCAAGCTGTATCGTATTTAACTAGCATCCATGACCAACTACCATACACAAAAAACTACGAATAATTTTATTTGGTTATGTTGGTAAAAGGCATTAACTTGCTTATTTATTTAAAAGTTGATCGGTCTGTAGAATTTACTTGTTTTACTGAGAATGCCATTATAAATAAAAAACATTATTTTCAATGAACAAATTTTAATACTTGCAAAAAAAAATTATTTCAACAATGTTTTTAGCAATTGCATTTTTTCTTACTATTGCTGCTTACCAATTTTTGGAAAATGGTTGAATTTGAGTCACTGGTGGCTTTATTTTTCGGGGAAAAATTCTCTACGATTCTACTTTTTCCAATTTCGAAAGTAAATTTTTCTATGGCTGAAAACGTGAAAACAATTCTTTTCAAAGAAAACATTTTTTTAAACAAATAATTAAATTTGACCATTGTTTTCTTAATTTTAAAATTAGAAACAGTCAAATTGTAGGAAATATTTTCCCCGGAAAAATAAACCATGATTTACTGATTTTGAACCATTTTTAAGAAATTGGTAAGAAGCAACAGCAAAAAGCAAATCAATAAAAAAAATATCGTTAAAATAATAAACTTTGTGAGTTTTAATCTTTTTCATGAAAAATAATGATTTTTTGATTTAAATATTTTTTCTTTCAATCGTGCTTCAAATTATTACTGCGAAAGACAATATACTTTATACTAGCTAGGCATAATTTAACAAATTTTATGAAAAATTTGGAAAACTTTGAATCGTTATTTTCGTTTTTTGCCCTAAAATAGTAACTTACACGTATTACAGAACATACAAGTTGGGTTGTAGAAGGTACAGACTTTCAAATCCAATTTAAAGAATCCTTAAACTTAAACCTTAAACTTTACATATAGTCAACTTCATATTATTATTATTTATTCGACAGTTTTTCCATTTAGATTTTGTTGCGGACAGTCGAATAACTGGATATTTTGCCAATTTTTCGTCTGTTCATTTCTAAACAAAAGATATCTCAAATTTGGGAACTCTATCAAATAATTGTTCAGTATAAGCACTTTACTGAGCTTCTTTTAAAAAAAATTAATCAATTAAATTTGGATCAGAATCAGAACAGTTCCATATTGAACATTTTCGTCCAAAAGTTTCTAAATTTTCCATTCCAAATAACGTCTTAATTTTGCAATTCAAATTCGTAACGGACCGTAGACAGTATCCATTTCAAGTCCGGCACTCGCCTGATTCAAATCAGTGAAATTCGACGAAATATAAAAAAATTCCTGGAAGATACTATATTAAAAAAAAAAAGTGGAAACCTTGCAAAAGCGAATTTATTTATTTAAATTTTTGTTGGCAAGTCAAGAAATATAGTATGCTTCTGTGCAAATTGTAAGGAAGTCTCTAATTATTCAAAAGACCTGCGTCATCAATTGAGATAGCAGAAAATCTGAGGAATCTGATGAAGTTACCGCAAAGCCTATAAACTAATTCAACCTTGAATAAATTGCGCGCTAAGGTTTCAGTTTACTGATGGTATTAGCACATTAGAAAGATTTTTTTTACATTTTACATCACGTTGAAACTGATTTAGATAAGTAACTTGTCATCTTTATCTTTATTTCTCCTGACTTAACACCTACGTATTTTTCATGGCAATCTGTAGATTTTTATGGTACTTTTTAACAGGAAATGACATTTAATAGGTCACCATAGGTATCTTGCATTTAATATTGTTTATTCATTATCTTTATCAAAATCAGTATTCGCTTCCTGTTAATAATTCATTTTCAAACTTACGATATTAAAACTTTTTTCTAACAAATTGAATAAAACAGGTTTTATTTGTTTTTTCTAAACTTACTGTATTTATGTTAAAAGAAGAAATATAAAAAGATAAATGGCAAACCTCAGATTGCAATTTTTCGTGAGAAAATGTTATGTCAAAAAGTGGTCACAGCTCATTATTTTTTAAAGGTTCCTCGCATGCAATCCGATTTTGTACGTTTCCTTATACGTGTTTTGGAAGACGCGTTTAGCAGCATCTTTTTTTGGCTCTAATCACCGTCATTTGCGGTAATTATATTAAGTACTCGACAGGAACGCAGGAGAAAAAAAGGGTGCAAGCGTGAGTAAGGAGGAGAAGAATAAAAATAGAAATAAAAATCGAGACAGGAATATAATAATACGTGTATAAATGAAAATGGAGACACAAATACAAGTCTTCATAACAAATTAAAAATAAAAGCCTTACCAAAAAGAGAACTTCAATTATAATCAAAATTCCGAATAGAAATAAAATAAAAATGAAGTACAAAACTAAAACACGAAAGCAGATTCATCTATCGATTCGTCGATCGGTTAAGCCTATGTATTATCGAGAATTTAGTGTCCACTGAAATATTATTAGCATTCGAAATGCCGAAAGAGCGCGAAGGTCGACAGGACACTCGAGTAGGACCTGGCGCTCGATTCTCCTACTGGAAAAATAAGCAAAATGATCTAGACAGGTAGAAAAAGACACAGATACGGTAGTCCAATTAAAAAAGATCGAACTTGTGTTCTTGTCTTTTTCCTCTGGACCAATTGGGCTACTTTTCTGAATTATTGCTGTTTATCTTCAAAACTGCGGATCGACTTTTTAAACAAGTATTCAATCTTTATTTATGTCACGATTAAGTATTTGCCAAGGACTGCATTAATAATCAAGTTCTTTATGTCCATACAATCTACTGCAATTACATGTATGAAACTTGTGCAGCTTCGAATTGTTTTTAAATCTGAAACAATCACATTTTAAACCTTCGAAATTTACAGAATTGTACAATAAAAAATAAATGAAAATAAAAGTTTTATTATTATCACGTAGTTGCGAGACGTGAAACCTCCTCCTCAAACTTCGCCATGGAAATTAATTGATCAGGATCAAATTAAAGGAGGGAGTTGTCACGTCCTGCCTTCTACATATTGGGCTGTAACCATCTCAAAAGTCTGAAGTTTTTAAATATATTTTTTAACTGTATTATATTATTATATATTTATTGTATTCCTTGACTTGAAACTTGAAGAATTGTATGGATAAAAATAAAAAAGTTGATAATATCATGTCCCTGGAATATTATACCCATGTGTTTGGAGGAATAAATTTCTTAATCATAGGATCTTATTAAGTGTATTTTCTCCAATAATATATTTAAATGTCATCTGGTAACGTGTCCCTGACAACCTTTCTTCAAATTTATCGCGTTATATCTTTTAAAGGAAAGTTTCAGATCTAATTGTTGATTACACGCATTTATTTAAAGTTATTATCAGAATTACAAAATAAAGCTTTTTGCTTGTTTCCAATTATAGATTCAGAGTTATAATCGCTTTTTAAATGTTCCCGAGTTTTTATGACATCCAGTAACAAAACAGTTTTTCATTAATTGTATATCTTAAAAGTTTAATTTCCAAGTTTGGATTAATTAATAATTAAAGAATATTGCATATACTTTAAGACGTGAAAGTTTAATTACATTTCAAGTGTTTACGATAACTCGTACAAAAATTCGGTGTCATTTGGTAACACAGTTTTATTATTAAAAGAAGCATATTTTGGAGGTAACTTTACGAAGAAAATATTAAGAAAAACAGGTATTTCTTATCTGCAAAGCACTTGATTGATAGGTTAATCCAGGGTATACGAATTCTTTCAAATAATACATTTTTTATTGCATAACCTTGTCACCCGGCAACGGAAAAGTCATTCGCAACAAATGAAGTTAGTTGTAAAACAGAAAACAATTGATATTCCTTTTATTTTAGAATTTAAAAATGATTTATAATAAATGAAAGTAGTACTTTACTTTTATTATAATGTTTTTCAACATGACAATGATACCTAAACATACAATCTTAATATATAAAAATTTAAATATGAAATTTATTGATGTTCCGTTGAAATTAATCTATAAAATTAACTTCCAATCTAAAAATAAAACAAAAGTAAGAATTATTAGGACAAATAAGACTCGTGAAATTTTATGAAATCTAATGTTATTTCCTGAAATCCTGGAAAATTGATTATAATACTTTGAAAGTATTTAAAATCCATTAAAATAATTGAAATCGTCGGAAATCTGATAACATGTGTTATCTTTCAAAAATTTCATAGTATCTTCTGAAATATCCTAAAACCTTACAGGTCCTATAAAAATAAATTCTTTAAAACCGCATGAACATTTTTTTAAATACCTTAAAATCATTAAATCTCTTGAAAATTACTGGGAATGTTTTAAAATACCCTACAATTCCTTCAAGATTCCTCGGGATTCTTAAAAATACCTTACAATATTTCAAATCCTTTGAAATCCCTTTAAATTATTGAAAATTCCTTGAAATCATTTTAAATACCATACAATTATTTTAAAATTTAAAAACTTTGGAAATACCTTGAAATAATCGAAAATCTCTTTAAATCTTTGAAATCCTACGATATCCCTCAATTTTTGTGAATAAATTCTTTGAAATTCATTAAAATGTTATAAAATCCCGTGAAATTACATGAAATCTGATAATATTGCTTGAAATCTCTTGAAATACTTGAAGCCATATAAAATTCTTTGAAAATTCTTTAAAATACCTTATAAGAGCCTTTAAAATCCCATAAAATTATTGACATCCTCGGAAATCTCATAAAGTCACTTAAAAGTCTTTAAAATTCCTTTGAAATATATTTGGAAATGTTGTATATTTTCTGAAATCCCATGAAATCTTTTAAAATACCCTAAAATCTTATCAATCCTATATGAAACCCTTCTAAATCTTTCAAAATTCTAGAAAATTCTTCAAAACCGCATGGAATTTTAAAAATCCTGTGAAATCCTACGAATCATTTGAAAATTTCTTCAAATCTTTGAATCCCTATGAAAATTCTTAATTTTTGTGAAATTCTTTGAAATCTCTAGAGATATTATAAAATTTTTAGACATTCTTTATATCTATTGAAATCCCATAAAAATTCTTCGACATTTTGCGAAGTCCCTTGAAATCTCGTTAAATTGTTTTAAATGCCTTAAAATCTCATTAAATCTTTGAAATAATATTTAATCCCAGTCCACGTGTGTAAATATCATACACAAACTAAGGATGCGAAAAAATCAATAAAATAACATTTTTATTCGGGTAATTATTTGATTAATTAATTGTATTATAAAGAATAATAATAATGAAATTCTAATTTTCATCTCTTAAGCCTCGAGAAGCAGATCTAATTTTTATTTTTATTTAAACAATATGTTAAATGGTTTATATCAAAATATTGTAATTAAATACGAAAAATTATAATTATAAAATAAGAGCGTAGGGGAAAGTGGGGTATCGTTTCAGTGCGGGGCGCGGTGACTCTTGCAAATAATGCTCGTGCTTCTTGAGTTTTATATTAGTTTTTTCACATAAAATAGCTTTCTTGAGTACCAAAGAAAGCTATTTTACGTAAAAAATTAATATGGCAATAAACAAACACGAGCAATATTTGCAAGAGTCACCGTGCCCCGCACTGACAACATACCCCACTTTCCCCTACTTTTCAAATTGAGAGGGATTTCTGTTTGAAACAATGATAATTTCGAATTGATTGAAACCTTTGTCAGTTAGTTATACAATATTAAATTTTAGATGATAAATGTGGATAAATAAAAATAAGTAAGTACAGAGTTATAAACGAGGGGTTCAATACTTGGATTTTAGGTGTACACTAGATATCATATTTAATTTTTATTTAAAATTAAATTAAATTTATTCAACGAGATTTATATAAAATAGTGGAAAAACCTTAAATAAGATCATTTCACGTCCTTCCCAATTTATGGATGACCCCTTATATACAACTGAATAAATATAGGGGAAAAAAATGATAGACTAAATTCTAAAAATCATTTACGGCCCCAATAAATACTAAGCATCTCATAAAGTATAAAACACACCTAAAATTTAAATAGCTCAAGTGTGATTCACTATAAACATTGGGAGCACTTTAAATTTTGATGCGTGCGATCATTCTCTGCGAAGAAGTAGTAGCTGGAGCACCAAAAATAAAAGGAAGGATCGAGGAAGAGTTGGATGAGGAGGGATTTGTAGGGGGAAGGGAGAGGGGACGGTTTTTAAAGAGGCAAGCATTAAAAACAACAATGTCATTACATTTTAACGACCTGTTCTTGGGTGTGCCCCCCTTTAAAAGCGTTTCGGGGCGTTCGTTTTGCAGGTATGTGGTCCACATGGAACAGTGGAGCACTGGCGCATATGGGTCATTTTATGTGAAATGGGCACTTTTAATTTTTTTCTGATTCTCTTGAAAGATAACTAAGTTTTTTGTTTTAAGCGGCTAAAAAGGTAAAGTATGGCTTTTTCGACTAATTGTACAATGAGAGGTATTATTATCCTCCAACATTGTGCAAGTAACGTAGAAGTACTGAAAATGAGTAAGAATCAATAAATAGGTACAAAGCCACAAAGAATTTGTTTAACAAACGATAAGATGGTTACAAATATTTATAATGAAATAAACTTTTGGGTTAATCCAGAACCTATTCAGTTAATTATATGTATGAGTTCTAACTGTATGTGCAATGGAAGAACGTTATTTAATAAAAACCATGACTTTTCATCATATTTGGGTATCATACAAATCATACTTCAGCGGAAAATAAAATTTCAATTGTTTTACAAGTTTTGAGATTCTATCTATTGACAAAATTGCAATTTAGAAAGGCGTTACGAAATCACTGCTTTTTAAATTAATTTTACACTTGGAGAGCTTCAACTGTATTACTGCATGGAAAATATTATTTAGGAGTATTTCATCAACGATATTTAAGGCATACTTATAGAAAAACAGTGGACTTATTTTTTAATTTTCATGATGATCGAATTTGGAAGCTCACAAATTAAAAATTTTACAATGAAATTTTCAACAAATGCTCATTACAAGACGGTCAGAGATTTACTTTTTTTAAATATGGACCCTCGTTTACTTGTTTAACGCAATTTTATAACTTCTTTAATTAAATTAAAAAATTTTGATTGAAACATTTACAGTTGGACAATTTCAAAATGAAAGAGTTTGTTTTAGTCTAGACAATTTGTAATGTTTCTAATAAAAATGTTTTATTTTATTTAAATCAGCTGTTTTAAAATTTAAATCGTTCAAAATTGTAGGAGAGACTTATTATTTAAATTTTAAGCTAATTATTTTACATACATTATTATTTTAAATGAATCATTATCTACTGTGGGTGGTCTCCTCTATACTGTCAGTGGAAAAACGCTTTTTGAATTTGAACATTATAAGAAGTGAAATCGATAACAATTTACATTGAATCATTTTGAATTGGAAATGTTTGAAATGCTTCTCATTTGGATAATGTGTAATTTTGAGAGTTTCGAACTGGAATTCATTCCATTTTTATCGGTAATGCTTTTAAATTATTCGATTTTAAATGTTTCAGTTTGAAAGAAAACCTAATTGGAATGTCTTATTACTTGCAATAATTCAATTCAACCAACTTAAAAGGCTTACAATATATAATTATTATATAATAAGGAACACTAAAATTAAAAGAAAAACTTATCAATTTTCAATTTCTTCATTATTAAATTGAAATTTCTCAAATTTTGAATTGTTCCACTTTGCAATTCAGTAATGACTAATTTATATCGAATTTTAATGTTTGAGTATCATTTACCGTAAACTGGTATTAAGCGGTGTACATTTGGGGGAAAGCAGTGCACCCTTAATTCTATTTGAAACGCGATATTCATTCTTCTAGGGTTTGCAACTGCAGTTTTACAATTTTTAATTGCAAGCCTCTATATTTTTTATCGAGAAGAAGCAAATATCTAATTGAGTAATGCAGAATCAAGGGTGCGCCGCTTTCCCCCACATGCGCCGCTTAGCCCCAGTTTGCAGTACATTGATTCCAGTGAATCTGGGTCAAAACGTAATTTCTCTTTGTACAAGAAATGTTCTTAGCACTTCTGAATTTTATTCACAAATGTTTTGTATATAACAACCATATTGTTCGTAAGAGAATCATTTGTTATTCCGTAAGTATCTCCGTGTTGATTCTTATTAATTTTGAGCGCATTACGTTATTTCAACGAGATAGGAATGTATCGGGTTGCTGATTCTCTATAAACTATAAATTATGGAGAACCCCCCCCCTCCCAAAAAAAACAGAAAACCACATTTAAGAGTATTAAAAAATAAAATAAAACACATGTCTAGACATTGTCCAGACATAACACAAAAGTCAAGTACCACCCAGTAGAATACCATTTTCTCCAAGTTTGAGCTCTTTTCGAAAAATTGTAATCTTCGGATTGGGACATTTGACATGAAATGCCCCATGTACAGGACAGTGCGGTGCTGGTACATAGTGCTGGTCTCTTTGGGCCTTCGGCTGGGGCCGGCGTGGCGCGCTCCCCACCCTCTCGTTCGGCGCTGGCCCCCCTCGTGAAGAATTAGTATGGGCGAAGAAACAAAAGCAGCGCGACGCCGAAAGGGTAGGAGAGGAAAAAAAAGGAGCCGAGATGGCGCCACACGTCCAGCGTGTTTTCGGGGCATCCTCCGGTGCTGTTGGCAAACCCTTTTTTTCCTCCCTCTTCCCGCCTACTCACAGACTTCTACCTCCGCCTTTTTCGGGCCTTCTTTTTTTTCCTCGCGCTCTTCTCATCGAGCCCGGGCCGCTTATTAATTCCCCTGAAGGGGCACCGGTATTCCGCCGTCCGGAAAAATCGCCGCAGGAGTGACTTCGATTGCCATGTTGACCCATAGATACGGATTTGTAAAGTATATTATATTAGTATGTACACGAAAATGCGAACGCCCCTGGGCCAGATCGAATTTCAGGATCCAACAATAACCGCGGTGGTCTCGTCGGTCAAGTTCCGATGTATCGATCGTTCCAGCGACCAAAAACTCGTTTCGCCTGTGCTGTTTTTCTCGACATAAAAATTCTCAGTCTTGAGACAAAAGGAGAAAACGAGGGGGGCAGGAGGATCAGGGGTGGGAAAATGTCTGAGGATGTGCAAGGATCTGCAAGTCTTGAGTTGCCATCAAGGCTACGATTCTTTGCTTCAAGTGTCTCATTTCCACTATTAATGCATCTAATTTCAGATAAAATTGGAGGATCTTACAGGCTTTTATTAAAAATTCTTTGAATTCAAACGGCGTTGATTTAAGAATATTTAACTTATAATATAATTCTGAAATTAAATTAAGAAAATAACAGTAATAAAAAATAACAGTGTACAGTAGTTCATATTCAAATAAATAGCTGAAGAAAACTCTAATTGTAATTTAAAGTTCTCAGATTTCTCGAAGAAACATTAAGTAACAGTTTTTAAATTCAATACTCGGTGAAAGTTATATATGTTGTGGTGGTGCACACTGACCTCCACAGAGTTTGAATAAAATTAGTTGTTTCCACGAAACCAACAAGTAAGATTTCGTGTTTAATGACATTCATTTCGTACCAACTGACTATTTTCGAAAGGAGTCTTGAATGAAATTGTTGATGTTTCTAGAAAAATCATAATAAGGTTACGGGTTCAAACATATCGATGATGGAGCATAATTATAAAATAGGAAAGTGCCACAAGGTTTCGCTACTACGTAAATAAAAAAAGTTTCGCACTCTCTCAAAAATTCTCGGACATTTCCCATTTTCCCGGTTCAGTGATTACCTTTATTTAAAAGACACCTTCTTTATCTGAAACTATCATTAAGGATTAAGTCTTCCAGATTCCAGAAGATAATATACTACCATTATCCGATATCTAGATCCGGTCCTGTTCCAGGAGCGCGAAGTGGAATCGCGACTATAATTTATGACGATCGAAGCCCTTTTTGCAGCGATACATCAGTAGCGTCAGAAATAAAATTAAGATTGCGCTTTTTGCACGACATAGTTCGCTCTCTACCTCCGCCTGCCTTCGCGATTACGACGTCAAATCGACCTCCGCACCAACTGCAGCCTCCCAATTTCTCATCCAACGACCTCAGAAAATCTCGAAGAAACCTTATTTTGTCTTTGGCTTATTTTGTCTCCACGAATCTCTGGCTTTTTTTCACGTATCGTATAAGATCACCCAACAAACCGTTATCTTCCTTCTACGGTTCGAGCGCGTGCTCAAGCTGATGGACCATGACAATGCTACTTTCCTCCGTATATGTCATGATACCATAATGAAGAGTCAGGAAGATCCCTCTTCAAGCCCAAGAGCGTCTGCATCCTTCTCACCAAAGTGCAAGCAAAATATACCCAGAGTATAGAAAAAATAATCTGAAAAGTGAGAATGACTGACAAAAAGGATCTATTGTAAGAGAAATTCAGAACTATCTGGAATCATGGACCTCCTACCCTGACTTTAAATTGAAACGTTTCAAAATGTCCAAACCCGACTTATACCTCAACCCCATCTTTTGAAACCGAACAATTTAATATTACAATTGAGTAATTACAATGAGAAAACAATTAAAATAAGAAGGAATCTTTTTTGCTGCAGCGGTATTCAAATGATATGAAAATCTTTATCAATATAAAGAAACAAAAGACTGTTACATTCTTTGGATTATTCTGTTGCAGAAGAAATTGATAGCTTCAGATTTAGTGTGTTTTCTTTAAACAAAACACCAGTTTTTTGATTTTTGATTGCTTTTCAAATAAGAACAGTAAAGTTTTGTAACCAAGTTTTGTTTTTGTCCTAAAAAAAACTTCAGCAAATTTACATTTTTATTGGAACAAACAAAAAGGTTGCAAAAAACAATCCTTGTTTGATGTCAAGATTTAAATGCATATGTTAAATTTCAATATTTAAAATTGAACAATTTGATCTCTAAAGGGTTTAAAATTGAACTATTAAAAGATTCAAGATTTTAGAAATAGTTCAATAATATTGTTTAACTGGAATCGTGAGACTATTCAAAATTTAAATATATACTGCACTATTTCCAATTAGAAATATTCAATCCACTATTTCAAACATAAAGATTTTAAAAAGAGGCCATTTTAAAATACAAACCATACAATATACATGTTCGCTTTACAATGTAAAGCTGCACAATATTTAATTGAAAACAATTCAAACTGAATTTTGTTTAATATTACGAGAACAGATCCAAAACTCTAAAATTATCCAATTTTAAATTAGAGCCTATACAACAACAATTTTTTAAATTGCAGAAACCGTTCAAAAACATTTTTTTACTTTTTAAAATTATTTATAATATTAGAATTCTAGTTTTAAATGTAGCGTAACACAAATCTATTGATTTTGAATTATGAGCATCAGAAATTGTTCACTTTTTCAGGCATCAAATTGCAATGTTTCACTAAAATATGCTTTCAATCCTAAAAAGCCGAGCCAATTTTGAATCGAAAACAAGTCCTGGGCTTAATGTGGCTGTTTTTTATATTTTCAAAAAAGATTGTAAGAAATTATGCTACTTAAAATCTGTTTCGAAAATATTTCATTTTGATCACTTAACGTTCGAGATTTGGATATATTTCAAATGATTTTAATTTTAATTGATATGAATGACAAAAATTTCCATGAACAATTGTTGAATCAAGATCTGAAATTATTAAATGTACCGACCGAAACATTTTCTACTTGGAATTGTAGAATTTTCATGGAATTCACTTCAAAATTGTTCGCATGAACTCCATACAATTTGAATTTGTTTAAATTCAACAATGCTTCACCATTGAGTGGATAGAATTTGAGAACGTGTACCTGCAGCAAGGTTTAAAATTTGAAAATAGTGATCCTTTTACCTTGAAATTTAATTTGAAACCTTTACTGCTGTAAATTGTTTTAATTTCAAAGGCTTTCAGTCTTATATATTTTATTATTTCACACTTATCTTAACATTTTTGTACTAAATGCTTCGAATTATAATTGTTTAGTTGTTATAATGATTTTAAATGAATAAAAAATTTCTATTTGTAATTCCTGGTTTGGTATTTGAAGACTATAGAGTTATTTTTAAATGATTTACACTTTTTTTAAATATTTATATTTAAACTCTGTCTTTTCGCAATATTGTTTACTTTTAAATGTAATTTAAGATTTTGCAATACTTTCAACTTACAATTTGCTCAATTCTGTAATATTATTTTGTAATTACACCTACTATTAGTTATTACGGAGTTTCCACAAAATTGAACAGAAATTACTATCTAATTATTTCAGAGATTTTTTCTAAAGGGTGGAATTTAATTTGTTACATTCTCATCCTAATTTTTATTTGGTATGACGCAATTTTTTTTCAATTTCCTGTTCTCTGCACCGTGTCAATTTAGCAGTCATAATAAAATAAGATTTTAATAGCTTTAATGAAAATAATCACATTGAGACCGTAAAACACATAAGAAATCATTTTTGCCACTTAATTAAAATAATAATAACAACGATTTACTGTAAAACTTAGATGTTATGTCTTTTTTCACTGATTCATATTTATAGAGTGTAATATTAGAATGAAATATACAAATTTATGTTCCAATCATACGTTGAAATTTCTGATTTAGTAAAGGCTTCCATTGAAATCTATAAAACTCAGCACAATCGATACTGCACTATTTTCTTATATTGCTTCAGGTACATAACTTTTTCTAAATAGCATTAAAATAGCACTTTGATCTAAAGAATCTTCTCATTTTAGAGTGAAGGTGGATTAATTTTGTGCCCGATATTTTTTCTTCGCGTTTTATTATTTTAATATCGAAATCAAATCTTGAAAAAAATATCTTTCTGTATGAGAATGTAAAATTCATTCTTGTCACAGACCATTTTAAATAACTAAATAAAATCGTCCTCTTCACCTGTTTTAAACTTCAATGGTTTTACCTCATTTTGAAAAGGGATTCCGTATTAAAACAAAGATCAATGTTTTAGTACGTGCATGAAAGAAAGTTGCCAACGCGGAAACCCAGTTTTGTCTTTGCAGAGAGAAAATTGAATAAGGTTGTCTTCACAAGTTTAGACTCATTTTAAACAATTATTTTATTTAAAAATTAAAATCCACGTTTTACAGTCTTTTAAAAGAAAGTAGCCAATACAGACTTGATTTCACAGAAAAACGTTGTTACTCATTTTTGTCATCTATCATTTTCAACAGTTCAATCCAAATCGTAGTCTTCACTTGTTCGAAAATTTAATTTTTTGTCTCTTTAGAGAAAAATTTAACCTCCCGATTCAGAGACTTGATTTGCCTTCTAAGAATAAAGTTGTGCGTAATTGTAGCAAACAATAATTTTTTTCTCTCCTAAAATGGGTTTAGATCTTAAAATGAAGATTCTTGTAAGAAACTAGCCAACATCGCCTTCCCTTTTTTCTCACTCCTTTCCTATCCATCTGCCTTTCTGGCTATCCCAGTGAGGAATACAGATAAGAGTTCCCCAAGAAAATTAGATAGCACATGAAATATCCGAAAGTCACGTGATTCGCGGTTTGCATCACCTCGAAGGGGCGATAACGATCTCAGGATGGCCCTCGACTTAAGAAAAACAAGGGTCCGGACAGGCTCACACTTGGGACGTAATAAGCGAGCAAAGTGGTCCTTCCCGCTGTGAGGACGGAAAAGTTGGACTCACCTCTTGTGGTGTCCGGTTCTCCTATTCCAGCAGCAACACCTGCCGCAATTTCTTCCTTCCTCTGGACCCTTGGTGACGGTATCCTTAAACGGAGAACGCTGTCGCTGAAGACTTTACTAAACTTGATCACTGCGGTGCTTCCATATTAAGCATCATTTGGCACTCAGTTGGCGTCCTGTTCTCCAGCCAGCCGATCGTACCAACTGCGTATTACGTACTGTACTGCGTACTCCGAGGAGACTACATACGGACCCGAGTACGTAGGCCCGTTACCGGTTTAACTGGACGAACTTCACCCCGTAACTCCTGGGCCTGTGGTGCGCGGCTAGGAGCACAGGCTGCCAGTAGGCAACTGAGTTGTGAGTACTGAGCTCAGGGCAAACGGGGCCTGAGTGGGCCTGAGTAGAACCGAGTGGAACCGAGCTGCTGACTGAGCAGTGAGCTGAACCGAGTTGAGCTGAGCATGAAACTGTGCTGCCGATCTCTCGTGTTCCGTTCTCTCCTCCTCTTCCTCCACCTCATCCTGATCCACCTCCTCTCACCGATTCCTCTCTGCCACCTCGATGCCGATGCTGATGCTGCTGGCTGCTCCTCCTTCTCTCGGTACCTTACCTTACTTCGGTTCCGCGCCGTTCCCGTTCAGAGTTCTCGTTCGCGTAGATATTTCCTCTAAGAGAGAATGTTCTTTCGAGAACGAGAATATTCTCGATAATATCCTAGGTTGATGTCGCTTCTGAGATTTTATGAGAATTTTCAGTTTTGTTAGTTAACACTTAAAAGTTTGGGTCTACTCTAGAAGCCTGCTGTCAATATTTGTACACTTCAGGTCTAAATCCGCTGTTAGCAAAATCCTGTTAAGGCCATCTATCAGGTGGGTCACGTGACGACTCTTACTTCACTATGAGGAAAGATGACAAAAACGGGCCCCTTTCATATATCCCAAAATTTTTCGATTTCAAGTAACCTGAGAAGAAAAGGCAATTGCTAATATTAGAGTTTGTTATTTTGTTGTTGTTATAAAGTTCATATGTAGGTCATTTCAAATTAACTTCTGAATTCTTCTCCACTGCTAAATTCATAGCCTTTATACCTAAAATATATTTTTTTTCTGAGTAAATGGTTTCCTAAACTATAAGAATAACGAACAAAAATCTAGAGAAAAAGTGATTTCTATTAATAATTATTTTATTTGAAAATATCATGCACGAATGAAGTGCTTTGTCCCATGGTCCAAATTAAAGAATTCGATTAGTTTTCCTAGACATTCCATAGGCTCAATTCGCATCAACTATATATATCCACGGCAGCTTTTTACGTATATTTCGAGAATGAAACGCTAAATTATCTGTTGTTTCAACCTGAATTACTTTTAAAAAGTACGAAGAAACAATTTCCGAAGTTTTCGAAACGGTTTTGGAATGAATTAGAATAAAAAGTTCTTCGAAAAGTACGTAAACGTATTTTGTAACTCATCGCGAATAAAATCAGTAATTACCATGAGCCAATTTAAATCCTTTAATAACACAAAGATTATTTAAAAATGATGGACAAAATACAACTACGGTGTCCAACTCTCAACTATGTCCACTAGCGTTGCCTTTATTTTTCACTTTTCCAATTTCTTCACTCCCACTTTCTCCCCTCAGTTTTATTCGAATGCCAACAAAAAAGCTTCTCCAAGATTGAGCAAAATCGTTGGGATATTTTTAAGGGTCGCGCAAAGACCATGAAGTTTCCCATTGATTTAGTATGGGAAAGAGTAACCTTTTTGTAAATCTAATATTTAAATGCGTCACATAAAGCCATTCTCGTGGGTCCCCAAAGAAAACCCCATAAGTGACAAATTTGAATTTTACGTAATATTAATGTTGATTAACGCTTTTTGAAATTATTTTCATAAATAATCATTAATCGATAATTTGAGAATACCCAGTTATCCGTCAAATAATTTTATTTTGTTTAAACATTTGTTTTTTCAGTTAAGTCGCGAAATGAACGTAATTTCTAGACGTTACGAGTTCTTTAATCAATGATAACATTGAAATTATTCAAATAATGCGTGTTTATTATAGTATATAGTTTACCTAAAAAAACCAGGAGAAACATTTCATCTCACCCAATTTGCGACAGATTTCAATATTTTAAAGTACTAATTTGTTTTCTAAAAACAATCGTGTTTAAACAAATTTAAATTAATTAAACAATTTTATTTTGTTAAAATATTTAATTTTTGCCATTTTTTGAAGGATGGAAATATTTTTAGGTACTACGTACTTTTTTTCTGTATTTTTGTTCTCCATTTTTTCACAGATTTAATTTGTATGAGTTATATTTTGCTTTTGCAGAAAATCAGTACAATAAAATAAAATTTGAAAAAAATTTTAATTGGTTTAAACATTTAAGAGTATTTTTAGAAAAAAAGTATTACCTAAAAATATAATGGTCTTTCGAAAAATAACAAAAATAAAATGTTAAAAAAAATAAACTGTTTAAACAATTAAAATTTGTTAAAAAATTCACGTGTATTCTTATAAAACAAATTAGTACTTAAAAATATTTAAATATATCGAAAATCTAGGTAGATAAAATGTTTCTTCTCCAACAAAAAATGTAATTTTCAACCTGATAGTTAAATTGTCTACCAAATTGTTGAATCAGCAAGCCAAACACATGAATTTCCTATAAACCAGTTCAATTTTCAACCCGAAAATATGAATGTTTCACTAAGATGATAATAGATAATATTTCAACCAAAAAAGACAAATTTTCAACAAAATTGTTGAAACCTAAACCAAAACAGATTAAATTTCAACCAAACAGTTATGTACTTCTAACCAAAAAGGATGAATTTTCAACTAAGAAGTTTAATTTTCTACCAAAATAAAAAAAAAATTTCAAAAAAATAAACGAATTTTCAACAAAATAGTTAGATTTTCAACGACATAGATGAATTTTTAACTAAAATGATGAGTATTCGACAAAAAAATAAATGTTCAAAAAAGCAGTTCATCGTTTAACTCAAAAGATGATTGTTTAACCAAGTAGATTAATTTCCTAAAAATTGAATCTTTAACAACAAAAAAATTAATTTTTAAAAAAGTAGTTCAACTTTCAACCAAGTAGTTGAATTTTGTATCAAAAAAAGATGATTTTTTAACACTATAGTTGCATCTTTAACAAAATAATTAAATTTTTAACAAATAGTCAAATTTTTAACAAAACGTGATAAACTCCGAACCAAAAAAATATTACTGCCGTCCTGATGAAGAAACTGTACAACTGCATTTTTATCAAAAATGAGTTTTTTATATGGTTGGATTCACAATGAAAAGACGAATTTAACTATGCTAATCATTATTAAAAATTGTGATTAAATCTCGAGATAATTAGGTCTCAATTAGCATATCTACAGCGATTTTTGAGAATTCCTGATGAAGAAACAATACATCTGCAGAAATTCTAGCATATCTACACAAATTCCAGGATTTGGGATAGTGCTGAACCCTCAGATCCTGATAAATGAAACACATCTGCGCAGATGTGTTTTTGCTCATGAGGATTCTCGGTCTTTCTGCAGTCCAATTTCCTGAAATCGAATAGCACAAGCACATGTTAAGTTTCTTCACCCGGATTCGAGGGTAACTTTGAGCCATCGCGATCCTTCTTTTCAGTAGCATTTTTTATTCGTCATGTAAAAATTATTCTAGTTGATTAATAATATAATTATTGTCAATTATCTGAAATAACTATAGGAATATAATTAATGCATTATTATCCTTTTAGAGAATATCGTAACCATTTGGTGATATTAGAAAAATTGTTACTTTTAAAAATAATTCCGAAGCTTTTAATATTAAAATTGTGAGAAAATTGAACAATGTTTAAAAAAAATCACTCGCATGATTTTGTTATAAAAAGACATAAAAAAAGTTATAAATATTGTTGTAAAAATACATTCAATTCGCTGATTTTGCCAGAATATTGTAAGTAATATATGAAAAATTGATCAAGTCCTTTTTTTGACAGTTCAAATTTTGATTTTTTGACATTCTTTTTTTTTAATTTTTAATTATATATACGGTGATATACATAACATATGTAGTAAAAAAGTTCCGATAAAATTTTATGTCAAACAATTGAGAAATGATCATATAAAGTACAGTTTTCAGTATATTTGAAAAAAATGAGAAGATTCAATTCAAAATCGAGTTGGGGAGTAATTTTTTGGATATTAGTTTTTTTTTTAATGAAGAATTTTAACCTCAATGTATTATCAACTGACAGATCTAAGATTATTTGTCAAAAAAATTATTTACTTGGTCTACTGAACCACTCCAAATAATAGACGCTTTTTGCCACAAACAATTCTTTATCAAAAGAAAACTCGGAGGTGCTTGAGGGCTGATTCCTGTTTTCGGCAGCACATCTGCGCAGATGCGTTTATTAGTAAGGATTCT